>CM062294.1:336627631-336771559 GCA_031216915.1 Pictodentalium vernedei
ACCTAATTGGCAGCCATCTTGAATTTTGGACTGCACTCAGAAACACTTGTTCTCGTCCCAAGGTGATAACAAAGGTACCCAAGAAGTTTCGTGAAGATCGGTTGATAAATACATCCTCTAGCCCAAGCCGTATTGACATGTGAACTTACAGTGTATAAGTAGCACTAAATAAATCAAAATTCATCTAATTTGCATATTTTCGGCACGAGAAAAAAACCTGTACTATATGTGATGCATTCCATGTTACTAAACATTCATACAAAAAATACAAAAATTTATTCAAATCAGAACTTCCCTACAGAAGTTCTGTACAAAAGACTGATTGCACTAATTTTGGTACAAAATGGCTGCTGGTGGCCATCTTGAATTTTGGACCAGACCGCAAAACACTCGTTCTCATCCCATGGTGATAACAAAGGTACCCAAGAAGTTTCGTAAAGATCGGTTCATAAATACCGCCTCTAGCCTGAGCCGTATAGAAGTTGTGTACAAAAAACTGATTTGACCTAATTTCGGTACAAAATGGCCACTGGCAGCCATCTTGAATTTTGGACTGCACTCAGAAACACTCCTTTTCGTCCCAAGATGATAACAGAGGTACCCAAGAAGTTTCGTGAAGATCGGTTGATAAATACAGCCTCTAGCCCAAGCCGTATTGACATGTGAACTTACAGTGTATAAGTAGCACTGAAAAAATCAAAGTTCATCTAATTTGCATTGAAAAAAACCTGTATTATATGTGATGTATCCCATGGTACTAAACATTCACACAAAAAATTATTGAAATCAGCGCTTTCATATGGAAGTTCAGTGCAAAAATTTGATTGCACCTAATTTTGTACAAAATGGCTGCCATCGGCCATCTTGAATTTCGGACCGCACCCCAAAACACTCGTTCTCGTCCATCGGTGATTCCAAAGGTATCCAAGAAGTTTCGTAACGATTGGTTTATAAATACGGCCTCTAGCCCGAGCCGTATTGGCATTTGCACTTACAGTGCTGAAAGTAACACTAAATACATCAAAGTTAGTCTAATTTGCATAATTTACGTACGAGAAAAAAGCCCGTATTATATGTGATGTATCCCATGGTACTAAACATTCTAACAAAAAAATATTCAAATCAGTGCTTTCATATAGAAGTTCTGCGCAAAAACCTGATTGCACCTAAGTTTGTACAAAATGGCTGCCAGCGGCCAACTTGGATTCTGGATCGGACCCCAAAACACTTGTTCTCGTCCCACAGTCATAACAAAGGTACCCCAAGAAGTTTCGTAAAGATCGGTTCATAAATACGGCCTCTAGCCCGAGCCGTATTGGCATTTGCACTGACAGTGCTGAAAGTGAAACTGAATAAATCAAAGTTAGTCTAATTTACATAATTTAAGCACGAGAAAAAAACCTGTATGATATGTAATGTATCTCCTGGTACTAAACATTCATACAATAAATTATTCAAATCAGAGCTTTGATATAGAAGTTCTGTACAAAAAACAGATTTCTGCACCGTCGGTACAAAATGGTGGCTGGCAGCCATCTTGAATTTCGGACCGCACCCAAAAACACTCGTTCTCGTCCCACAGTCATAACAAAGGTACCCAAGAAGTTTCGTAAAGATTGGTTCATAAATACAGCCTCTAGCCAGACCCGTATCCAATTGTTGACGAACGGACAGACGGACGACGGGCCATGACAAACGTTCAAATTTGGCTTCGCCAAAGTTGAGCTAAAAATCAAAAAGACATATTTCAAAAAGAGGTCCCACTGGCCCTGAAACGCTCGCCTTGAACAGAACACGATAAAAAAGAGTCCCTATAAACTGAGTCCAAGAATGAGTCTACATTAAGCAATCCATCTCCATAGGATACATTGTCAATCCTTGAGCCCCTTCAGGAGTGACAAAAATAGTCCGAGCAACATGCCTTTTCTTCAGTTGTTCATAATGTAAAATGCAGAGCTCCCCTACGAAGCCCCACAACCTATGTGGATTCATTATTACACACCTCAAGAGGGTACTGAATACAATTTAAAAAAAAAAAATCAGCAAAATGGCTACTTCTGGCTTCCATAGGAAGCCCACATGTTAACCTATGGATCCGATTTGAACAAACTTGAATCTGACCCCCCTTGAGATGTTGTATACCAAATATGAAAGCATTCTGAGTAGTGGATCGGAAGAAGATTTTTAAAGAAATTCCCTCATATTGTACTAAGTTAAATTTCAGGTTTCCATATGGGGCCCAAATATTAACCCAGGCACTCGTATTGAACAAACTGGAATCTGCCCCCCCCCCCCCCCCACCCCCACCCTCTTAGAGACGTTGTTTACCAAATATGAAAGCATTCCTACTGGTGGATCCGAAGAAGAAGATTTTTAAAGAAATTTCCTCATATCACACTAAGTAAACATTTGGGATACCATAGCGAGCCGAAATATATACCTAGGGATCTGATTTGAACAAACTTGAATCTGACCCCCACCCCCCCCCCCCCTCCCCCAGAGATGTTGCATACCAAATATGAAAGCACAAAGTTAAAATATTAACCTGGGGACTTGGTTTGAACAATATTTTTAAAGAATATTCCCCATATTACCCTATGTACAAAATATGGGCTCCTGTATTGAGCTCCCAGGGTTTCCATGGGGATGCAGAATTTTTTTTTTTACATGGGTCAAGTACTTATGATCCAATAATACCACATACCAAATTTGGTTCAAACCGGACCATCGGGTCAGTAAATAGAAATTTTGGGTGGGGCCAAAAATCTTACCCCCTTCCATTACAAAGCCAAAAATTGCTTCACAAACTTCGTATGAACAAACTTGATTCTAAACCTCAAAAGGAAGCTCCATAGCAAATATCAAGTCATTGTACACACTGGTTCATGAGAAGATTTTACAAATATTTTGGAGCGTTTTCCCCCAATCCCTCCCTATGGGGAGTGGGGCTGTGCATGTTGAGTTGAAAAAAAATGCAATGCCCCTTTGGGACCATCACTCACACAAACTTTCACTTGAATTGGCCCAGTAGCTTTGGAGGAGAAGACCAAAACATGGTGTTGATGGACACCGGATGGGGAGCGATAAGATTAGCTCAGCTTGACTTTGTCAAGATGAGCTAAAAATTCTATCGGTTTTGTCATGGGATTCTGTATGGGGAGGCCCATTTTAACACTGTTAGCAATGGGAAAATTTTGAGTCATCATCTATATCTATCACATGTTCTATCAATTAAGTGATCTTCTTCAGAACCTTTGGGTCGAATCTAAACTAATTTGGTACAAAACATCTTGGTGGATAACACTCTTTTTTTTCAAAACAGTGCTACTCACCTTGGGTTTAATGCCCCAAAAACCTATACAAGTTTTAGAATGTTCTTTTCATGAACTACCATGGAGAATGATTTAACATTTTGGTATGAAATGGCCTTTGGTGGCGAAGACTGGATTTTGTTCAAGGTCAATGTTTTGGCTCTGTGGCAGCATGCTCATTGTGGGCCCCACCTAAAAGTTCTATTTCATGAAGAAGACTTTTAAAGAATATTCCCCATATTGCCCTAAGTTAAAAATTTGGGCTCCTGTATTGAGCCCAAATATGAACCAAAGGGCTTTAGTTTAATAAACTTGTATCTGACAGCCAGCACCCCCCCCCCCCCCCCCCCCCCCCCCCCCCCCCCCATGAATGCTGTATACCACATTTCAAAAGATTCTGACCACTGGTTCTGGAAAATTATTTTTTTTAATTTTTGCAAATATGCGGACTCAGCATTTTTTCGATGCCCACTACATAACACGCTAACATAAAGAATGACATTTTTATTTTACCATTCAATTCTACTGGCCCTAAGGATCCTTCATACCAAATAACAGCTCTCTGTTCCGTGTGGTTTGGGAAATATGGGCATTTGAAAATATTCCTATTTTTAGCTCCTGAGGTTTCCATGGGGATGCCGGAATTTTTTTTTTTTTTTGCACAAGTCAAGTACTTATGACTCAAGAACACCACATGCCAATTTGGGTTCAAATCCTACGATCGGTTCAGAAAAAAGAAATTTTGGGCGGAGCCAAAAATCTTAAAATATTGCTTCACAAACTTTTTTAGTACAAACCTGATTCTACACCTCAAAAGGAAACTGCGTAACAAATATCAAGTCATTCTACTCCCTGGTTCATGAGAAGATTTTAAATATTTTTGAGCACTCATTCAGCCCCCCCCCCCCCCCCCCTCCCCCCTATGGGCATGTTGAGATGTTGAGTTAAACAAAAATGCCTCTTCAGGACCATCACTAACACAAACTTTCACTTGAATTGGCCCAGTGGTTTCGGACAGAGAGCGATTAGATTAGCTCAACTTGACTTTGTCAAGGTGAGCTAAAAATAAAGGAGTAGTCACCAAAGAACTAACTCGGCAAAAGCATGGTTAACATTGGTTGAAGAAAAGTACTGTATCAAAATGGAGTACACATCAGTACACAGCACTACTGAACCCAAACAACGGCAATCCGGATTATAAGTGCATTGCCTAAGGACCTTTCAGCTTGAAGTCCAATGTCGTAACCATTGAGCCACCGCCCTCCCCAAGGCAGATTAGTATTTGGGATTGAAATTGAGTGAATCTATCAGTGTGTGAAGAAATAAAGTGAAATGGCAAAATTGTGACAAGAAAATGATTGAGACAGTTTTTCAGAGGGACTAAATTTAAACAAACATGAATCTAAATTCCACACGGATGCTGTACACCAAATATCAAGAGTCTAATTGTTGGTTTTAGAGGAGAAGATTTCTCAAAATTATTCCTGATATTGCACTGAGTTAAAACTCAGGATCCCATACAGATCCCAATAATGAACCCAGGGACTTCACTGAAACAAATTGAATCTGACCTCACAAAGGATCCTGTAAACCATATACAAGCCTTTGACAGGTGGAGGTGAAGAAAAGTTTGATTTTATTTTTTTAACAAGAGCCCCAATTGCAAGTTGCCTTAATTGCGCACCTGCCAAAATGGTTCAAAGAAGTACTTGGGGGTCACATTGAGTTAGACATGGTTAATCAACACTACAAAGGAATGAGGTAAATTTTATGGAAAAACACTAAGGAATGCGATCCAGGATTTGAACAAACCTGAGCCTAGCATACGCCCTCCTGCCATCCCCTCACCCCACCCATAGAAAGCCCAAATATGAAGCCAGGGACTGAAATTGAACAAACTTGAATCCCCCACCCCCTCCCATACATGATGCATGCCAAATATCAAAAGATTCTGATTGGTGGATTGGAAGAAGATTTTTAAAGAACATTCCTCATATTGCACTAATCTGAACATTTGGGCTCCCTAAGAGAGCTCGAACATGGACCCAGGGATCTGATTTCAACAAACATGTGTATGAATCTTCCAAAGATGTTATATGTGAAATATGAAAGCCTTTTGGAGCAGTGGTTTGGGAGAAGATTCTTTAGTGTTTTTCCCATAATTCACAGGAGTCAAAAAATGATGACTCAAAATTTTTTCAAAGTCATGGAATAGTACCCTATGATGAAACCGATGACAATTTTTTTTACCATTCCTTTCTGCTGTTCCAAAGGAAGCTTCACACAAAATAAAAATTCTCAGTGCCGTGTAGTTTTGGAGATATGGGCACTTTACATTTTTTTCTATTTTTAGCATCTGTGGTTCCCATGAGGGCGACGGGAATTATATTGGCATAAATTAGGTACTTATGACCCAATGAGTCCTCATGTCAAATTTGGTTCAAATTGGCCTCTCAGTTCGTAAAACAGAAATTTTGGTATAACTTGGGCTCCCACAGGAAGCCCAAATGTGAACCCAGGGACTTGGCTTTGATAAACTTATATCTCACCTCCCTAAGGATGCTGTATACCAAATATCAAAAGTTTCTGACTGGTGGATGTTAAGAATAATATTTTTGAAGAATATTCCTCATATTGAACTAAGTTATAATTTGAGCTCCCACAGGGAGTCCAAATATGAACCCATGGATTTGGATTGAACAAACTTGAATCTCACCCCCTAAGGATGCTGCATAACAAATATCAAAACATTCCGACTGCTGGATTTGAAGGAGGTCTTAAAAGAAAATTCCTCATTTTAAATTAAGTTACAATTTAGGCTCCCACTGTGAGGCCAAATATGAACCCAGGGACTTGGCTTGAACAAACTTGAATCTCACCCCCCCCCCCCCCCCCCCCGCCCCCCCCCCCCCCCCCCCCCCCCCCCCCCCTAAGGATACTGCATAACAAATATCAAAACATTCCGACTGCTGGATCTGAAGGAGGTCTTAAAAGAAAATTCCTCATTTTAAATTAAGTTACAATTTGGGCTCCCACTGTGAGGACAAATATGAACCCAGGGACTTGGCTTGAACAAACTTGAATCTCACCTCCCTAAGGATTCTGCGTAACAAATATCAAAAGAGTTTGATTGGATGATCTGAGGAAGAAAATTTTTAATGAATGTTTCTCATATTGCACTACTTTGAAAATTTTGGCTCCCATAGAGAGCCCAAATATGGACCCAGGAAATTGATTTCAACAAATATGTGAATCAATCTTCCAAAGATGTTATATGTGAAATATGAAAGCTTTTGGAGTTGTGGTTTGGGAGAAGAAGGTTCTTTAATGTTTTCCCTATTATCCAGCGTGTTAAAAAATGCTGACTCAGTTCTGAAAAAGTACCCTAAGATCAAACTGATAGCAATTTTTTTTTGACCATTCCATCCTGTTGGTCCTAAGGAAGCTTCACACCAAATAAAAATTCTCAGTGCTGTGTGATTTTGGAGATATGGGCATTTTAATTTTTTTCTATTTTTAGCTCCCGCAGTTCCCATCCGGGCAATGGGAAATATTTTTTTTGCATAAATTAATTACATATAACCCAATAAGCCCAAATATCAAATTTGGTTCAAATCAGCCCCTCAGTTTGTAAAATAGAAATTTTGGGTGGGGCAAATGCAGCCCCTCAAACTTCACTTAACAAATCTGAGAGTACACCTCAAAAGGAAGCTGCACACCAAGTATCAAGACTCGGCTACTGCTGGTTCGTGAGAAGAAGATTTTTAAAGATTTAGGCACACGTTGTGGGCCTACCGAGGGGCAGGGCAACTTGATTTGAACAAACATGAATTGACATATGAAAGGGAACATGCACATCAGATTTGGTTAGATTTGATCAAGTAGTTTGTGAGAACTCGATAATGTGAAGTGGACGACAACGGACGGCGTCGACGGACAAAAAGAGATTAGTAAAGCTCCCCTTTAGCTTTGCTCAGGTGAGCTAAAAATTATCCCATATATAGCTTGAAGTTAAAATTCCCACAGGGAGAATACATATCAACTCTAGACACATGATCTGAAGTTGAATCTGCACCCTTTCCCTCCCCCACCCCCACCACCAACATACACAAACACACAAGAATGTTGCATACTAAGTACCAAAAGATTCTACAGGTGGTTCTGATGAAGTAGAATTTTGAAGAATATTCCTAATATTGCAGGAGTCAATAAAGGGACTTGACTGGAACAAACTTGAATCTGACCCACGTATGAATGTTGTATGTCAAAATTAATATCAAAAGATTCTGATAGGTGGTTCTAAAAGAGAAATTTTTTAAAGAATATTCCCAATATGGATTAAATAAAAATTCAGGCTCCCATACAGAGCCCAAAATATAAACCTGCATGGGTATTTGATCTGAACAAACATGAATCTGCCCCCACTACAATTTTATAATGTTGTATACAAAACATCAGAACATTCTGACTGGTGTTTCTGGAGAAGGAGATCTTTAAAGAATATTCCATAAGTTAAACCTCAAACTCCTGTATTGAGCCAAATATAAACCTGGAGGCTTGATTTGAACAAAATATAAAAAAAAAATTCAGATATGAATCAGAAAAAGATTTTTAAAGATTATTCCTCATAGTTAAAATTCAGGCTCTCACAGGGAGCCCACACAGCAACACAGCAACTCAATCTGAACAAACTTGAATCAGGCAACTCAATTTGAACAAACCCAAATCTGACCTCTCTAAGGATGTTGTATATCACATTCCTAGAGAAGAATTTTATACAAGCTGCTCATATTGCACCAAGTTAAAACTTGGGATCCTACTAGTAAGGGGACTTGATGTGAACAAATGTGAATTCCTGATTCTAGTGGTTGACACACCGGTATATTGTATACATGTATGTATGTGCCAGCCACTCTGTGATTAACTAAGATTGACTTCAATTCATTCCAAGAAGAACACACACCATTTACTGGGCATTTGGATGTTTGTGAAGAAAAAAATAAAAAAATAGTTCTGGAGAGCAATTGACATATCTGAGTAGCTACAAGGAGAGTGATTTTTGTTGCGGCACTGAATTTTTCACAAAGCAAAATCTGCTGCATCTTAAATTTAACCTAAATTAAACTTAACTCATATTAAATGTATACGGATGTGTTTAATTTATTTATTTATTGGTGTTTAATGTCGAATAATTATGCACAATGGCTAATCGTGACAGTGACAGTTTTACAGGTGGAGGAAGCCGGAGTTCCCGGAGAGAACTACCGAGCATCAACAAACAACTGTCAGCTCCCCAACATTCTAACTCTGGTCAAGCTCTGCTCAAGCAGGGTTACAGCAGCTGAAGACATGTGCACCATCGACGACCAGTACGCCTTAGTACACTGCGTCATCGTGCCCCCATGTAGGCAACCGGGATAAAGTGCCTTGCCCAAGGACACAATGCACGTCGTCCCGGACGGGGATCGAACTCGGAACCTCTAGCATAGAAGTCCAACAGTCTACCACAGAGCCACCGCACTCCCAATGTGTTTAATATTACAAAACATGTACAAGAATATTTAAAAGAGGCCCCCTCCTTAAATGCTTACCTAATAAATTTGTTTAGAGAAGAATTTAAGGTCACGTTCATCATCTGCATGTTAATATTTATTTATTTTTATTTATTGGGTTTTACAACACTTTCGAAAACAATGGTCACCCCACATCGGACAGTTTATGGGTGGTGGAAGCCAGAGTACTGGAAAGAACCAGTGAAAACTGGTGAGCATCTGACATACCCCCAGCATACTAATTTCATACAAGCAGTGTTAGCATTTGTAGAAGACAAGTGCACCATTGACATGCAGTACGCCTTTGTACAAAGTGCCACCATTCCCCACTTGGGCAATAGGCATTAAGTGCCTTTTTATCCAAGGACACAACACAGTTATCCCTAGCAGGGATCAAACCATGGACCTTTCAGTTTGAAATCCAATGGTATACCTACTGAGCTACTGTGCTCCCATCTTATACTTAATCTAATTTAGCTATGAGTGTGGGGAAGAAGAGTGGGAGATTTTTAGCCTAAAATCACTCAAACCTCTTCAAAAAACATTTTGAAACAAAGAGAAAAAAAATCCCTTAGTGGACTCCTTTCAACTACCCACACCCCCCCACCCCCCAGGGCAGAAGTTCATTTTTTTCATAAAATCTGATAAAATAACAAAAAATCCTCTTTTCAAGCAAAAAAAAAATTGCTCAAAAGAACAAAATTGTGTTGTGTACTTGGGTCCTCAAGTGGCCTGATGGTTCCCATTTAAGCAAACTTAACGTTAATGTCACATTTACATCTAAATGAAAGTTATCACCATTCATTTAACCCCCTGCACACTGATGTCAAAATATCTAAATTTCAGGCAGAAAAAAATACCCATGATGCAACTAGAAATTTAACCAATTCAATCTCGTTTGACAGAACTCATTGAGCTCTGTCAAACGAGATTGAATTGGTTAAATTTCTAGATGCATTCTGGGAATAAACAGCTTCCTGAAATTTTGGTATTTTGACATCAGAGTGAAGGGGGTTAAACAAACAGTAAATTTTTATTGGATTCTGTGTTAAACTCCCCTGATACCTACCAAAATCAATCAAGCCTAATACTTTGTACAAATTTTTATCCATGAGTCATAGACATACCAAATATCAAGAGATTCTGCTCCTGCCGGTGGGTCTGAAGAAGAAGATCTTTAAAGAATAGTGCTGCTACATGCACCCGGTGCTTGTTGAATTCATTGGAAATGACTATTAATCGACTAATGATCGATTAAGGCCAGCGATTTATCGACTTCTAAAATTAATAGTCGCAGCAACCTAAATGTGAATTCGACCTCTGTAAGATCCACATTTTCAAATCATTCTGACTAGACTAGCGGTTCCAAAGTACCAGAGGCTCAAGCAAGCCTAAAACGCTCACCTGGCTCAAGTTGCCAAAAAGGATAAGTATATCATTAAGTGATCAGCAGCAAGAGCAATGTTTTGATTTGCTTTGACACAACCAGCTGATGCTAAGAAAGCTTCTGAGCAAGCTCTGTTTTGTGAAGTATTAAAAATAATCCAACAAAATTTTTTCTTTTGTTTTCCAATGGTAACTAAGGTTCTCTCTACCCCGCCCCCCCCCCCCCCCCAAAAAAAATGAAAGTGTCAATGACACTGTAGCTCAACTTGTCAAGACATGTACATGTATAGTATGTGACACAGCAATGACAAACATCTAGGTAATGTAACAAATATATAGGTAAAACATTCTAAAGGTGGGGGTGACAGTTAGATGCTAAACTAGAAAAGAAATCTGAGTCCCAGAGAGGGTCTGACTGAACCCCAAAATATTTGTTCTCATAGCACTGTGATAACAAAGGCACCCCAAAACACTCGTTCTTGTCCCAAGATGATAACAAAGGTACCCAAGAAGTTTTGTGAAGATCGGTTCATAAATAGACTCTAGCCCGAGCTGTATTGACATGTGGACTTACATGTACTGCGTATAAGTAGCACTGACTAAATCAAAGTTCATCTAATTTGCATAATTTCTGCACTAGAAAAAAAACCTGTATTATATGTGATGTATTCCATGTTACTAAACATTCATACAAAAATTTATTCAAATCAGAACTTTCATGCAGAAGTTCTGTACAAATAAACAGCTGTGCAATGAGCGCATAATACGCCCGTTATTAATTAAAAGAGGGAAACACGCAATATGAGCATACATGTGTACTAAGCATTTTCAAGTTATTGTTCAACATGTGGAAAATTGCTTATATTTTGATGAATAAAGTCCCATAACTCTGGAATGACATATCGGACAGCGACACAAATTGAAAGTGGGAATCCTTCCATCAACATATACTTGCAACCAAAAAATCATGAAAATTGCTCGAAGCGTTTTCGAGTTAACATACAACGTGTGGATGGACGGACGGACAGCAATATACCATAATACAACCGTTTTTTCCAAACGGGCATATAAAAACTGATTGCACTAACTAAAGTAGAAAATGGCTGCTGGTGGCCTCTAGCCCGAGCCGTATTGGCATTTGCAGTTACAGTGCTGAAAGTAACACTAAATAGATCAAAGTTAGTCTAATTGGCATAATTTATGCACGAGAAAAAAACCTGTATTATATGTGATGTATCCCATGGTACTAAACATTCACACAAAACATTATTCAAATCAGCGCTTTCATATGGAAGTTCTGCACAAAAATCTGATTGCACCTAATTTTGTACAAAATGGCTGCCAGCAGCCATCTTCAATATTCTTGAATTTCAGACCAGACAAAAAACCACTCGTTCTCGTCCCACGGTGATAACAAAGGTACCCAAGAAGTTTTGTAAAGATCGGTTCATAAATACGGCCTCTAGCTCGAGCCGTATTGGCATTTGCACTTACAGTGCTGAAAGTAACACTAAATAAATCAAAGTTAGTCTAATTTGCATAATTTCGCATGAGAAAAAAACCTGTATTATATGTGATGTATCCCATGGTACTAAACATTCACACAAAAAAAAAATTATTCAAATCAGAGCTTTCATATGGAAGTTCTGTGCAAAAATGTGATTGTACCTAATTTTGTACAAAATGGCTGCCAGTGGCCGTCTTGAATTTCGGACCGGACCCAAAAACACTTGTTCTCCTCCCACGGTGATAACAAAAGCACCCAAGAAGTTTCGTAAAGATCGGTTCATAAATACGGCCTCTAGCCAGAGCCGTGTTGACGCCACAACGGGCGGGCAGATGGACGATGGGCCATGACAATACCTCACATTTAGCTTCGCCAAAGTTGAGCTAAAAAGTCTTCATAAATGAAATACTCAAGACCCAGTTATGTACCACATGACAAATTTGATTTACATCTGTCCATTGGATCTGAGAAATTTTGAGTGCAGCCCAAATTTTGACATACTGAGTTTCTTTGAAAAAAAGCGAATTTGCATCTCTAAAGTAAGTTCCAAACAAGAAATCTAAGCATTATTGCAAGCGGCTTACAAAAAGAGGATTTTAAAAGCATTTTAGGCTTATGGAGCAATAACCACACCCCAAAGGATATAGTAATTTATTTATTTATTTTTTTTATTTTTTGGGTGGGGGGGGGGGGGGGAATCAGACGAGTAACTTTCACCAGCCTGAAGATGGCAGCAGCTTCATTTGAACAAAGGAGAAAAGGTTTACTCCGAGGGAGGATGATATGTGCCATAAATGAATGAATTTGGCCCAATGGGTTTAAAGAATAAAAAAATTCAAACTGGAGAAACAGAATTTTACTGCCCCTGTAAATTCATGTCTGTGTGAAAATGGTTCAAGCATCAAAAATAAACAAAGCAGAAAGAGAATTTTTGGTGGCTTATTTTGGGGGATAAACTATTTTTAAAGAAATCAGAACAAAGTTTTCATTAACAGTATTACATGAAATAAAATCTCTGGAACCCACATTGAAGTCTTGAGAGGGTTAAATTAATGACATTCACGCAGGAATCGGAAAAAAAAAATTCCAAGAAAACAGAAAAAACATACAGTTAAAACTAAAAGTCCTGTCACAAACTGTGCACCTATCTAGGCTTAATTACGCATAGGAATTGTGCGCAATTGCCATATTGAGTGGAATCCAAAACATGGCAGGTTCTCTTAGTTACTCATAGCAAGGACAGGCAATGTGTCTGCAAATGGACCTCCGGGTTATCCAGAGGTCCTTTGGTTGAAACAATACTTGTGCACAGGCCATATGTACAGAATTTGATAGCCTGTCTATGGTCATGACGGGCAGATTAACATGCAGATCAGTGCAGATCAACGTGCTATTTGTGCGCATTTCATTACAGGACTTCTAGTTTTAACTGTATGAGCATCGAAGAGCAACTGTCAGCACTTCAACATTTCAACTCTGTTCAAGCTCTGTGCGAGCAGGGTTACAGCAGCTGAAGACATGTGCACCATTGACGGGCAGTACACCTTAGTACACAGCGCCATGTAGGCAACCTGGATAAAGTGCCTTGCTCAAGAACACAATGGGGGTCGTCCCAGACGAGATCGAACTCGGGACCTCTAGCAAAGAAGTCCAACAGTACACCTCTGCACTCCCTTTTCACTCAATTAACCCTTTACCTAATGAATCAGCCTCATCCGTCTGCACAATATGCAAATTCAGCAGTTGAAGAAATATTAATTTTCAGAAAATTCCAACCACACTATATCATGTGACCCCTCACATTGGAACGAGCTCATCGAGCTCGTTCCAATGAGGGGTCACATGATATGGTTTGTTGAAATATTTAGAAAATTCTGAAAACACTATAATTAAAATCATTAAGTTTTTATATCATCTGCTTTGGATAACCGTCAAAGGTTAAGCTTAAACTAATATAGAGAACATGTGTGTTCGACAGGTAACAGGAGTCTCTCCTGTCTCTTGTCGACATTAAGTGATAATAGTAAACAGTCTGAAGAACTTTTAACAATTTGTACAGGGAAAAATATTACAGCAACAATGCTGACTCATCATTTTTTCAATGCCTCCTACCACACACCCCAACATTACCAAGGGCAATAGTTTTTAACCATTCCATTCTACTGGTCCTAAGGATGATCCATACCAAATATCTGTTCTTTGCTCCAAGTGGTTTGGGAAATGTGTGCTTTTGAATTTTATTTGGTTTGTAGCCCCTCGCGTTCCCACGGGGCTGTGAACAATTTTTTTTTTTTGCATCAATCATTTACTTGGGACCCACTTAACTATATGCCAAATTGGATTGAAACTGGCCCATCAGTCCCTCAAATAGAAATTTTGAGCGGAACCCAAAATGGATATGCCCACACAGAGCCCAAATATTGACTTACCAACTTCCCTTGAACAAACTTTAATCTTCAACACTAAAGCATGTTCCATACCAAATCACAAGGCAATCCCTCTGGTGGATCATGAGAAGAAGATTTTTAAAGATTTTGGGCATTAACCAGAGCCCAAAGATGGCGGCTACTTCATTTGAACTAAACAGAAAGGGTATACTCGTTAGATGGTCTGTGCAATATGTATTTGAATTTGGCCTGATGGTTGTGAAGAAGAAGTCACTTTTGCAGAAGTTAATGGATGACGGACGACGGATGCCAGACAACGGACGCAAGATGACAAGTGATGGCGGTAGCTCCCGTTGACTTACAGTCAGGTGAGCTAAAAAGAGTTTTAAAGATTATTCCTCCTATAAGACTACGTTAAAATTTAGTCTCCAACAGGGAGTCAACATATTAAGGCATGGACTTGGTTTGAACAAACTTAGATCTGGCCTCCCTATAGGATGCTGTAAACCAAACATCAAAAGATTCAGCCTGGGGGATCTGAAAACTGAAAAAAAATTTTGAAGATTATTCTACAGATTGCACAACATTAAAATTTAGGCTCCTATGGAAAGCCCAATTAATACTGATAGACTTGATTTGAACACACATCAATCTGACCCCTGTAAAAATTCTGTATGCCATATATCAAAAGATTTCAACTAAAGGCTCTGGAGACAAAGATTTTTAAAAATGATTCCTCATATTGCCATTATTATTCGAGTAAGTTAAAATTTTGGCTCCAACAGTAAGCCCAAATACTGACACAGGAACTTGGTTTGAACAAACTTAAATCTTACCTCTCAAAGGATGATGTATACTTCAAGTGCCGAATACAAGTGTTTGCCGAATAAAAGTGCTGGGTAACAATTTACACTACTGAAAAGAATAATAGTGCTGGTGCACAATAAATGTGCTGGCTTGCAAACTTAACTAATTTCACATGAGTACCAAAATATGTCGCTCCCCTGTACTGCTACTGACTTGCCAAGAAATTGCCAAACACAATTTCAGTTGGTTCGATAACCGTTCCATGACCATTGATAAAAATCTGTATTATACACTTAATTGCTAACTGCAGTAGAAATTGATATAAAATAACTTTTGCTGTCTTTTTATTGGAAAATTTAATGAAAAAAAACCCAGCCTCAATGGTTGACTTTCTCAACACCAAGGGTGAAGCATTGTAAAATATTAATCACTTTATCAAACACAGTTTCAGAACTGGAACTTGACACTTGCTCCAGATTTACAATGTCAAATATATTTATTTCTACCAGGGACCCCCAATGAGAGAATTTTAGGTAGATGTGACTTCTCCCTCTCAGAAAAAGAGGGAAAAGCAAGAGCTCTTTTGGGAGAAGTGAAATTTCTAAAGAGAAAAATTCAGAGATGAGAATTTAATATTTCAAAATTCAACAGACCTTTCAAACTCTGAAAATCAAGTTTGTGGGATCCAGTAGAGGAGCCATGAGATTCCAGCCTCCACCTTACCTCCCCCCCCCCAAAAAAAACCAAAGAGTAGCCATGAGATTTCCAGTCTCCACCTTACAGCTCTCCCCCCCCCCCCCCCCCCCCCCCCAATCAGATTTTTTTTTATTTCCCTGCCATCAGTACAAGTACAGTGCCCGCTGTCCTGCCCCCTCCCCCCCCCCCCCCCCCCATTTTCTACACTCTTCACAAGCATAGCCCCACAGGATTTTGGCAGAGAGAAGTAAAATTTCTAAAGAAAGAAATACTGAGAAGAGATTCAACCCCGGGAAGTGAAGCAGTGCCTGCTCAGTGTTGTACACAGGCACTGTTTTTCGGGTAAAATAGGACCCAGTCACCAACGCTTGGGAGGTGCAAATACTTTCTAAAATGGGCAAAATTGCTTATTAATGCTCACCCCTGGTCTTGGGTTGATAGTCATGTTGTGGTCATGATTAGCCATTCTGCAAAAATATGTGACCTTAAACACCAATTAATAAATACTGAGAAGAGAATTTAATTAAATATTTCAAATGTATTTGTCAATAGACATGACAAACACTGAAAATCAAGTTAGTGCCCCCACAAGAACCCCGGGAAGATAGGTGTTAGGCAGTGCTTGTTTACTGTGGTTTACTGTGATAAACGTACCGTTTTACTGGTAAAATAGAACGCAGTCACTAATGCTCTAAAATAGGCAACATGGGGCATAAACGATTAACTGACCTTGACTTTACCTCCATGCTGTGGTCACGATTAGCCATTATGCAGAAGTATGTGACCATAAACACCAATAAATAAATCAAGTTAGTGGGTGGGATCCAGTGGAAGAACAATGGGATTTCTAAGGAGCAAAGAGCCTACCCTAAAAAGTTATTTTTTTATTGGCCTCACTTGGGGAAAAAAATAAAGGTAATGGGTCACAATATCCATGACGGTTTGTATTTTTTTTCACAAATTAATAAACATGCCCACACGTTTATTCGGCACCTGAGAGTACCAAATATCAAAAGATTCTGGATAGTGGGTCTGAAGATTTTTAAAGATTATTCCTCATATTGCAAGAAACTAAAATTTGGATGAGAAGATTTTTGCAAAATTTTTGCAACTATGCTGACACAGCATTTTTTTCATTCCCCTCCTACAGTACACTATGGGGACGCGGTGACTCAGTAAGTAGAGGTGCAGGCTGCAAGCCGAGAGGTCCTCGGTTCGAATGCCACCTGCGGCAACCGCGTTGTGTCCTTGGGCAAGACACTTCATCTCCATTACCCGCGTGGGGGCACGATGACGCCGTGTACTAAGGCGTACTGCACGTCGAAGGTACACATGTCTTCAACCAATCTAACCCTGCCTCCTATGCTGCAGTGCGGAGTTACGATGTTGGGGAGCTGGCAGCTGCTCGTCGTAGCTCAGTGGTTCTCTCCGTGTACTCCGGCTTCCTCCACCTGTAAAACTGTCACGGTCATGATTAGCCATTGTGCATAAATATGTGACCTTAAACATCAATAAACATAAACAGTACACTATGAACAGAACTGATGGCAAAGTCAATTCTACTGGTCTAAGAATGCTTCATATCAAAATAACATATCTCTGCTGTGTGCAGTTTGGGGAATGTGCATGAAAATGTTTCTATTTTTAGCTCCTGGGGTTCCCACAGGCATACAGGATATTCTTTTGTTGCATGAATCAAGTATTTTAATATGATTAAATAATACAGGCAACCCACTAAATTGGATATCCCTCAACTGGTAGACTGCTGAATTATTTTTAGTCATCAAAATTTGTTCACATATCTTTGCCTTGTTACAATAGGCACTCTCCCATAAAAAGTAACAAGACAAATCCTCACAGACTTAATAATTTCACTTCAAAGGTGGTATGGAGAACATCCACTGAATATGAAGCCTTTAAGTTGTGGTACCGACACTTCAGAATAAAGCCCAAATATGTGCTACCAGCACTCTGTCAGTTAACTGAATAACCCTGTTAATTGAATATAGTTTTGTAACACCAGGCCTTTAGATTAGCCCAAGTTCACACCATTTACAGGTGTGCTCAAATTAGAGATGGTGTGAAGACAGCAAGAATGAAAGTGTCAATGACACTGTAGCTCAACTTGTCAAGACATGTACTTGTATAGTATGTGACACAACAATGACAAACATCTAGGTAATGACCGGATAACAAAGGTACATATAAAGTATTGTAACAGTCTGTACATAAATACTGACCGTAGCCTGTAAAAAATGTATAGGTAAAGTATTGTAAAGGTGGGTGACAGTCAGATGCTAAACTAGAAAAGAAATCTTTGAGTCTCAGATTGGGCCTGACTGAACCCCAAAATATTTGTTCTCATAGCACAGTGATAGCAAAGGCACCCCAAAACTCACTCGTTCATGTCCCAAGGTGAACACAAAGGTACCTAAGAAGTTTTGTGAAGATCAGTTCATAAATATGAGCTGTATAGAAGTTGTGACAAAGAACTGATTGGACCTAATTTTGGTACAAAGTGGCCACTGGCAGCCATCTTGAATTTTGGACTGCACCCAGAAACACTCGTTCTCATCCCACGGTGATAACAAAGGTACCCAAGAAGTTTCATAAAGATCGGTTCATAAATACAGCCTCTAGCCTGAGCCATATAGAAGTTGTGTACAAAAAACTGATTAGACTTAATTTCAGTACAAAATGGCCACTGGCTGCCATCTTGAATTTTGGACCGCACCCAGAAACACTCGTCCTCATCCCAAGGTGATAACAAAGGTACCCAAGACGTTGCGTGAAGATCGCTTCATAAATACAGACTCTTGCCCGAGCCGTATTGACATGTGTACTTACTGAGTGTAAGAAGCACTGAAAAAATCAAAGTTCATCTAATTTGCATAATTTTTGCACGAGAAAAAACCTGTATTATATGTGATGTATCCCATGGTACTAAACATTCACACACAAAAAATTATTCAAATCAGCATTTTAATAAGTTTTGCGCAAAAATCTGATTGCACCTAATTTTGTACAAAATGGCTGCCACCGGCCATCTTGAATTTCAGACCGGACCCAAAAACACTCGCTCTCGTCCCATGGTGAAAACAAAGGTACCCAAGAAGTTTCGTAAAGATCGGTTCATAAATACGGCCTCCAGTCCGAGCCGTATTGGCATTTGCACTTACAGTGCTGAAAATAACACTAAATACATCAAAGTTTGTCTAATTTGCATAATTTGAGCATGAGAAAAAAAACTGTATGATATGTAATGTATCCCATGGTACTAAACATTCATACAAAAAATTATTCAAATAAGTGCTTTCATATGGAAGTTCTGTACAAAAAACAGCCATCTTGAATTTCGGACCGCACCCAAAAACACTCGTTCTCGTCTCACGGTCATAACAAAGGTACCCAAGAAGTTTCGTAAAGATCGGTCCATAAATACGGCCTCTAGCCCGAGCCGTATCCAATTGCTGATGTACGGACAGACAGACAGACAGACGACGAGCAATGACAAAAGCTCAAATTTAGCTTCGCCAAAGTTGAACTAAAAATATATAAATTCTTCATTCCTCTTCTACATTTAAGAATAACTTCCCTCACAATATGATCATAGAAACACAAAGGAAGGCCTGACAGTAAATCATAACCATATAAGACTGTTATTTCTGGTTTAATGTGCCCAAAGTAGGGCAAAATGGTGAGCCCAAAATAAATGAATTTAAAGGCCTGTTAAGACAAAACCATTTACCATTCTTCCAGTACAAATTTGACCTGTTAATTGGATATAGAGTAATGATGAGTAAACTCCTATTGATAGAATAATTAAAGTATCAATGACATTGCTGCTCAATTTGTATAAGGGACTGAACTAAATAGAAAGATCCAGTAATGCCCCGTCATTCACTCACGTTTCTATACAAAAGGCATCAGATTCACACCAAAGCTACATATGAAATCTGAAAAAAATTGGGTGAGGGAAGGAGTCTGTTGGGTGTACCAATAGAATTGTTGACAATTTATATGTCAAATCCAAGATGGATGGTGACAGCCATCTTTTTCAATGGAATGCAGTCAAATTTGATAACTCCCATCTTGACATCATACCTAACTTACATATAAAATTTGAAAAAGACTGGGTGAGAGGTGTGGCCTGTAGGGTCTGCTAATGGAATTGTTGACAATGTATATGCCAAATCCAAGATGGTTGCTGGTGGCCATGTTTAGCAACAAAATTCAGAGAAATTTGACAGCTCCATCTAGACATTCACCACAGCTACACATGAAATTTCGAAGAAGATTTGGTGAGGGATGTTGCCTGTAGGGTGTGCTAATGGGATTGTTGACAATTAATATGCCAAATCCAAGATGGCCACTGGCAGCCATGTTTTTCAACAAAATGCAGAAATATTTGATAGCTTCCATTTGGACATTATGCCAAAGCTACATATGATATTTGAAAAAGATCGGATGAGAGATGCAGCATGTAGGTTGTGCTAATGGAATTGTTGATAGTTTATATGCCAAATCTAACATGGCCACTGGCAGCTATGGTTTTCAACAAAATTTGAAAAAGAATCGATTGCTCCCATCTAGACATTGCCTCAAAGCCACATATGAAATTTGAAATCCATCAGGTGAGAGCTGCAGCTCATAGGGTGTGCTAAAGGAATTATGGACAGACAAACGTACCTACAGACATACGTACATATGGAGATACGGACAGATGACAGATCACAACCAATCCCAATAGCTCAACATTGTAAAGTTGAGCTAAAAAGATAGTAAACTGTCGAGAAATTACCCTGACTCTCCCCAGTTTTCCTTTGTTTACAGACCTATTTGGCTTCAGTACAACCAATACAGGCATTTACAGTACTGCCTACAATAAAGTGGAATAATAACTTGCTATTTGGTCAATATTTGCACCACATTCATATCTGAATATCGCGATATTTTTATAGCAATAACGCATCAGTTGGTCTTGTTATGTTGGTCATAATAACACACTAAGAGGACAAAATCCCCAAACCCTATATACATGCTATCAACAGCATGTCCCATGTGTATCTGTCCGTGTTGTAACCACCACCCCCCCCCCCCCCCCCCCCCCCCCCACACACACAACACACATTTTAATCAGCTCATCTTAACATTTAATTAGGCCATTTTGTTGCGTTCACACAGATTTTTAATTCATTTTACATGCACATCACCCCCATTCGTGGTCAATATCGTCGTTATCGAAACGTGAAAGGAAGAGTTGCCCCACCCCTTCCCTCTCCCCTTGATTTTAGAGCTTTATATTTATAAAAGTTTTAACTATAGTTAAGTAAAGATACTCTCATTTGACTCTCGTGAAGCTGGGGAGACCAGGGAAATCTAAGCTTTAATTGCATTGACATCAATTAATATATCGACTACGTCAGTTTGTTTAACATAGAAAGCTTTGCATGGCTCTAATCGTCCATATTATTATAAATATTTGCTACTCTTCTTTCCACCCAACAAATTATGAATGATAGTTTTGGAAATCTTCCATCATGCGTCTCATGCATGCATTTGTCTTACGATATTTGCCACAACACGTTGAAAATATCGCGTTAATGCTATAGAAATATTGCCAACATAAGGCGCTACTATGGCATCATTAACAAAATAATATAGCTCAATGGTATACTTTGTAATAGGCTGTACTGTAATCTATTTTTTCTTGTTTGACATTGACAGAGCTCATGGAACTCTGTCAAACATTAACAAGATAGAATAAATACTACAGTAATCTGTAGAATACGGGAAGGTGATACAATCCCTGTTAATTGAAAACCATTGTTAA
The DNA here is from genome assembly GCA_031216915.1 of Pictodentalium vernedei. Lineage (NCBI taxonomy): Eukaryota > Metazoa > Mollusca > Scaphopoda > Dentaliida > Dentaliidae > Pictodentalium > Pictodentalium vernedei. Next base: position 336,649,111 of record CM062294.1, read on the forward strand.
TTAAATACCCCTGTTAAATGAATACTCCTCTTAATTGAATACTCCTGTAAGTCCTGTTAATTGAATAATTCATTTGGCAAAGTGGTAATTCAGTAAACAGGGTTCCACTGTACAGTGTACTGCATGCCAAATTTGGTTCAAATTGACTCATCTTTTCAGGAAGCAGAAATTTTAAGCAGGGCCAACAAAATTTTCCCCTCCAATTTCAAAAGCAAAGACTGTTCTACAAACTTTGAACAAATTTGATTTTAGGCCTTAAAAGAAAGCATGGTAACAAATATCAAGTCACTGTACTGACTGGTTCATGAGATCTTTTTTCAAATTTGGAAGCATTTACCCCATCCCAACCCCCTCCCTATGGGACTGGGCATGCTGATTTGAACAAAAATACAAAAACAAAATGCAGTTAGCCCAGAAGTTTTGAACAAGTACAAACAACATGTTCATGGACGATGGACAGACAAAGGACAAGTGACCACTATAGCTCACCCTTAATTTCAGACAGGTGAGCTAAAAAAAAATAATCCTCAGATAACAATAAGTTAACAAGGGTTTGCCTCATGGCTAACAAAATGGTAACTGTGAACTAGAAAGCATTAGTGTACATTTTCTAAATAACTTATCTGCAAAAAACTTACATGTATTTATTTATTTACTGGTGTTTAAGGTCACATATTTCTGCACAGTGAAGTGTCTTGCACAAGGACACAACGTGGTTGCCGCAGGTGGGATTCGAACTGCATGACCACTTGGCTTGCAGCCTGCACCTCTACCTGCTGAGCGACTTACATACAAGTCTGCCCAATAATTCTGATGCTGAATATCTGATGGTGCCCATTTTCAAACTCAGTCAAGACAATCTTCCGGGAAACCCATATAATAAAAAAAGAATCAAATCATTTACATTTGTTCAAGTTATGGCAATATCAAGCACAAAATTTGAAAAAATTAAAGTGTCAATGGCACTGTATCTCAACTTGTGTAAGACATGTACATATATTGTATGTGGCACAGCAATGACACACATCTAGGTAATGACCTGATAACAAAGGAACATGTAAAGGATTGTAAAGGTCTGTACATAAATACTGGCCGTAGCCTGTAACAAATGTATAGGTAAAGTATTGTAAAGGTGGTTGACAGTTAGATGCTAAACTAGAAATCTCCACTGGGTTAATGTTGCAATCTATGGTGCACCATAAGCCAAATGTTAGCAACTGTTTTAGCCTGTGTGATTCAAACCCTTCTAAGGTTGTTGATTCAACTAATTAGTAAATATCTGTCCAGTCCTTCTTAAAATATAGGTATTTGAATTTTTTATCTGTAGCTTGATAACAAACGTAGTCCTTGAAGTTCTGAACAAAAAACTGACTACACCTAATTTTGGTATAAAATGGCCACTAACAGCCATCATGAATTTCAAACTGCACCCAAAAACACTCCTTCTCGTCGCACGCTAATAACAAAGATACCCAAGAAGTCTCGTAAAGATTGGTGCTCCAATACGGCTCCAGTCCGAGCCATATAGAAGTTCTGTACAAAAAACTGATTGTACCTAATTTTGGTACAAAATGGCCATGGCAGCCATCTTGAATTTTGGACCGCATCCAAAAACAATTGTTCTCGTCCGAAGGTGATAACAAAGGTACCCAAGAAGTTTCATGAAGACCGGTTCATAAACACAGCCTCTAGCCGGAGCCATATTGACATGTGTGCTCACTGTGTATAAGTAGCACTGAATAAATCAATGTTCATCTAATTTGCATAATTTCAGCACGAGAAAAAAAACCCTGTAGTATATGTGATGTATTCCATGTTACTAAACATTCATACAAAATTTATTCAAATCAGAATTTTCATACAGAAGTTCTGTACAAAAAACTGATTGCACTAATTTTGGTGCAAAATGGCTGCCTGTGGCCATCTTGAATTTCGTACCGCACCCAAAAACACTCGCTCTCATCCCGCGGTGACAAACAAAGACACCCAAGAAATTTTGTAAAGATTGGTTCATAAATATGGCCTCTAGCCCAAGACGTATTGAATTGTCGACTGGTGGACGGACATACAGCCAGACAGAGAGATGGACGACGGGCCATGGCATAACCTCAAATTTGACTAGATCAAAGTTGAGCTAAAAAATGACAAAGTCAGCCAATAATTCTGCTGCCACATATATTGGACAGAGCCCATTTTCATACTCGATCAAGAAAATGTTCCTGGAGACCAACATAACACAAATGAATTGGGTCAGTTGACTTTTGTTGAAGTTATTGCATTATCAAGCACAAAATTCGCAAATGAAAGTGTCAATGACACTGTAGCTCAACTTGTGTAAGACATGTACATGTATAGTATGTGACACAGCAATGACACACATCTAGGTAATGACCTGATAACAAAGGTACATATATAGTATTGTAAAGGTCTGTGCATAAATACTGACAGTAGCCTGTAACAAATGTACAGGTAAAGTATTGTAAAGGTGGGTTACCTGGGGGTCCAATGGCAGAAACATAGCATGTGCACAGGATAGCAGAAACATAGCATGGGCACAGGCCATATGTACAGAATTTGATGGCCTTACTGTGGTCATAACGCTTAGATTTAACGTGCAAATCGACATGCTATTTGTGCGCATTTCATAACAGGACATCCAATTTTAACTGTATACAGAGGCATCCTACCTAGTTACAATGAAATCCCTTCATAAATACGACCTGTAGACTGTGCTAAATTTTTTTCAGGTTTTGGGCTTGGGCAGCCATCAGGGTTGACCGATTGTGACCAAAAGTGGTTGTTCTCATCGAGACATGACCCCAACCCGGCATATGAAATTTTGTGACAATTGGGCAAGAACTCTGGGGTGTAGCCTGTGCTGAAGGAAAATGTGCACAGACTAACAAACTTCCGCACACATGATGGCAATAGCTTATCTTTACTTTGTCAAGTTAAGCTAAAAAACTGATTGCTCCTAATTTCGATATAAAATGGCCACCAGCAGGTATCTTGAATTTTGGACCACACCCCATATTGACATGTGCACTTACATGTACTGTGTATAAGTAGCACTGAATAAATTAATGCTCATCTAATTTGCATAATTTCTGCACAAGATAAAAAACCTGTATTATATGTGATGTATTACATGTTACTAACCATTCAAACAAAAATTTATTCAAATCAGAACTTTCATATAGAAGTTCAGTTCAAAAAACTGATTGCACTAATTTTGGTACAAAATGCATGCCGGTAGTCATCTTGAATTTCGGACCACACTCCAAAACACTCATTCTCATCCCACAGTGATAACAAAGGTACCCAAGACGTTTCTTTAAGATCGGTTCCCCTCAAATTGCCATGTCAGCCCATTAATTTTGCTGCCGTATATCGGACAGAGTCTGTTTTCAAAGGACCATAACTCTGTCAAAAAATATTGGACCAAGCCCACTATCAATCCCATCCTGTATCATGTGGTTATAAACCTATGTATAAAGTTCTGTTTCATTCTGTACACTCAAACTAAAGTTATCATCCAGAAGCCAATATCAACATGTTTTCTAAGTTGGAAAAGGACCAAACATGTAACTCGGATAAAAAATATTGGACTAAGCCTACTATCAATCCCAACCTGTATTATGAAGTTATAAACCTATGTATAAAACTACATTTCATTTTGTTCAGTCAAACTAAGTTTCATTTTGTTCAGTCAAACTAAGTTATCTCCCAGAAATCATTTCTTTCGGATGGGCAACTGTATGCTCCCCCAAATTTTTTTTTGGAAGCATAAAAATATCAGATCAAGCCCACAATCAATCCCACTCTGTATTATGTGGTTATAAACCTATGTATACAGTTTTTTTTTAATTCAGTCAAACTAAAGTAAACCAAATTTATTCGGGTTTAAAGACACTTTCGACAGCCAGGGTCACTTCGTGTTGGAAAGTTTTACAGAAGGAGGAAGCTGGAGTACCCAGAAAGAACCACCATGCAATGTCAAGCAACTATCAGGCTCCTCAACATACTAACTCCACACAAGCAGGCTTAGCATTGGTTGAAGACATTAGTGCACCATCGACGTGTTGTATGTCTTAGTACACAATGCCACTGTGCCCCTACGTGGGCAATGGGGTGGAGTGTCTTGCCCAAAGACACAATGTGGTTGTTGCAGGTGGGATTCAAACCAAGGACCTCTCGTCAGGAACCTGCACCTCTGCCTGATCCACCACTCCCCAAGTGAACCAATATAATGTCTACTAAGTTGGAAAAGGGTCATAGCTCTGCAGAAAAATATTGGACCGCGCCCACTATCAATCCCAACCTGTATTATGTAGTTATAAACCAACGCATAAAACTTTGTTCTATTTCATTCAGTCAGACCAAATCTATCATTCAGAAACCAAGATCAACATGTCTTCTAAGTCGGAAAAGTGCCATAACTCTGTCTAAAAATATCAGACTAAGCCCACTATCAATCCCAACCTGCATTTTGTGGTTATAAACCTACATATAATATTTTGTTTAATTTTGTTCACTCAGACTAAAGTTATGATCCGGAAACCAATATCAACATGTCTAAGTTGGAAAAGGGACATAACTCTGCCACAAAATACCAGACCAAGCCCACTATCAATCGCAAACTGTATTATGTGGTTATACACTTACGTATAGAATGCTGTTTCGTTTCACTCAGGCAAACTAAAGTTATCATCCGAAAACCATTTTTTTGAGACGGAGAGACAGATGACAGTGTGGCTACTATATGCTCCCCTAAATTTTTGGGAAAAGCATTAAAATTGGGCTCCTACAGTGGTTGGGTCAGCTCAAACATCATTTCAGGGACTTGAATCTGATGATTGATCCCTTAAGGCTGCTCTATACCAATCATCAAAAGTTTCTGACTAGTAAATCTGAAGAACTTAGATTTTCAATAAATATTCTTCATATTGTACTTAGTTAAAGCCAGAGTTCCCATTTGGAGTCCAAATATGACATACATAACATACAGTACGGCTGCAGTGTACTGGTCACTTTCCCCAGGTGGGTAATATTTCCACAGACACACTAATATTAGATTCCAAACACTGATTATAGGAATAATCATCAACATTTTAATTAACTCTTTATCTGAAATGAAAATCAGAAATTTTAATAATTAAATTTCCACATATATTGTCAACAGCTCAGCTTGTGACCCCTCAATGGAATGTGCTCAACATGCTCGTCCTGACAGATGGGTTATAAGCTATGTTTTTGAGATAAAATATGAAAAAATAATAAAAATTGAATGGATGATGTTTGTGAAAACACTGGCAAGTTTTGGTCATTACTTTTGGTAAAGGGTTAATGAAGCAATGGGTACAACCCAGTGCTTCATTAATTAAAACTTTGATTATGATTTTTATTACCTGGTAAATGCATGCATGGACATCACTGACCACACATGGATTACGACCAGTTCATGATGACTGTATTGTCTTAAACTTGGTTAAAACTTGGGCCTCCATAGTGAGCCCAAAGATTTGAACATGTGGGCAGTCAGGATGAAGTGCCTTACCCAAGAACACAATGCAGTTTGAAGTCCAATGCCGTAACCACTGAGCTACTGTGCACCCTTGTGTTCTATATAGTATTTGGGGCAGTCTTTTCCTGGTGGTAAGTTCTCCTATATATTTGGGAGACATCTCCCAGAGAATGACTTCAACAAAACTGTTTGGACTCACTTCTCTGGAGCCCAGTTTGCTGCAGCCAATCTTATTTCATTTTAATAAAATGGTAGTATGCAGTGATAGGAAGATTTATGTATAAAAAGTACATTTTTGTATTATCTTGCCCATGAGTCCCTTGTCAGTTTGTGGTTCATGTACATAGCCATAGGAATTAGTAATTGGACAATGTGAATACAGCACGACCAAGAAGTTCTATCGGGGAACTGTCCAAGTGAAGATTCATGATTAATGATGAACTAACTGAAATCCTCACTGATAATTGCATTCCAATCTATTAAAAACACAATTTGATATTTTGTCACATCAAATGCTATATGTGATGTATTTTGCTAAGAATAAAGCTATAAGTATAAATAATTATGGTTACCACATGGCATTCTCTGGTGAATAATGGGACATTGCAGAGTATTCCAACTCACAAACATGTATTTCTGATCAGTGCTGGAATGCTGTGCAATAATCAAATAAGTGTTTCTAATTTCTTCTAATTCTATTTCTGGAAATACTTATTTTTTCTTTTTACCGAGTTCCTGATTTTCAATGCCCAAACCTGATGAAATTTAATAAAAAAAAAGTTCTGTGTCAAAGTATACTTCATTAGTATTAGAAGTATGCTTCTCATTAGGTAGAGGTGCATGCAAAAAGGTCCTCGGTTTGAATCCCACCTGCGACAACCACATTGTGTCCTTGGGCAAGACACTTCACCCCGTTGCCCATGTTGGGGCAGAGTGGCATCGTGTGCTAAGGCATACTGCACATCGATGGTGCACTTGTCTTCATCCAATGTTAACCCTGCATGTGTTAAGTTTATATGTTGGGGAGCCTGATAGTTGCTTGCCACTGCTTTGTAAGTCCCTCTGCATACCCCCAGCTTCCTCCACCTGTATAACTGTCTGACATGTGGTGACCTTGGCTTTCGAAGGTGTAATTAAACCCCAATAAATAAATAGTAGTATTCTCATAAACATCTACATTAGTGGTTATAGCAGTAATAACACAACTTTGTCAGGCAGGGATTTACGGTTCTATTAGTAATCATCCCATGCAGAATGATTAACAGTCCTCTGTCTCATTAGCAGCCGAAGACTTCACCTCAGACTGCTCATAGTCATAAGACCTTGTGACTTCAGGCCATTAAATTGTTATTAATCATTTCTGTTGGACCTTTAAAGAAGGTAATGCCCTGGAAAATCATTATATTGTAATATTAATAGTGGATTTCAGCAGATTTTACAATGAAATCGGCCTATTTGCATGTACGATATACAGGTATAGGCAGCAAATGTCTCTTGACAGTTGCTCGCCTCTCGGTGGTGGTCCTCGTCATGTACTCTGGCTACCCTACCAGTAAAACTGTCTGGCATAAGGTGATCCTGGCTGTCAAAAGTGTTGTTACAACCCCAGTATGACAATAGGTAAAACTGAAGAATGGGGGAACCTGCAGTTTATTTATACATACTCAACTCCTCAGTTTTTCAGTGTTTATTTTCTTTTGTTTATTTTCATATGTACCCAAAAATAATAATGGTTTCCGTTTCATCCCACAATATCATATTTATTAGTTATTTTAACTAGTTGAAGGCTAGATTATTTTTGGTGGTCGGTTTTGTTATTCAGCATTTGTTTTATTACAAATTATTGGAGAGTTTCCATGGGCCATCTCAAATAATTTTAATCAAACAATTTTTATAAACAAAATATTATTTGCGTTTGACTTAATATGAAACATAAGCAACGAAAATGTTGGTTTTTGCTACAGCACGCTTATTCTTTTTAAAACCCTCATATATAGTGGCTTCTAGCACTCAGACGATTAACACTTTCCATGCTCTAATCTTAACATACACATACTGCTAAACAAAATATCCATCTTGAAATAGACAAATATGGGGGACATCCTTAATGGTTTAGTGTCTCTATAGTGAGAATAGGGGTCAGCAATGGCTTCAGAACTGACCAAAACTGACTTGATTTCTCCCAAGTTCTAAATTTACTTTATAATACAGTATGTGGAAAGTGTATTTTCTCTAAATCACTCACAGCGTGGAGATTCTGCATGGAGAGTGTGTTTTCACTAAATCACTCACAGAGTGGAGATTCTACAAATTTGTTGCAAAGCATAACAAACACTAAGTTCCAGCCAATGGACCTACAGGTTAAACTCTGAAATCCATTGGCTGAAACATTACCGGTTTCTTCTGTTTATATGTTCAAAATTTGAAAGTGATACTTTGTGTGACAACTCCACTCCATGGGTGATTTACATGTAGTTACAATCCACTCTTCACATACTGTACAAGCAGAGCCAAAAAACAGTAAGGGGGAAGTGTATACCATTGTCATGCACCCACAGAATGAGCTTAAAAAAGTGACACAAGAGAGTTAAATCACAGGGGTTCATCACCAACAATGATTTATTAATAGAATAATATTATTAGACAAGCATAACTTATAGCAGCTATTATGAATACTATAATATAACACAAGGAAAGACACAGAATTCCTACCTCGATTTTTCAAACAGTTAAATATTTATTCTATTCATATTCATTCATTTACTTCTACACACTGTTTTGTTGAGAAAACATTTATCTCATAGATGATACACAATACTTGATTTTATCATATTAAAATAAAAGTTGTAAACACAACATGATTTATTGTCACTTTCATTGAAAAAGTAGAAACCCTGCTTTTAGTTGTTGCCCTTCATGACAAGTCAGCCCAGAACATTTTGTCTGCAAAGACACTTCATTCTTAATAGTCACTTGCTAAAATCTTTAAGGGACTGCAGAGCCAGGGTTGGAAGCAGACAGCCCCCCCCCCCCACCCCACACTCACAATTTGTACCACAATGTTGAAAATTGTAAACAACTGAGTTTCAACAATGATCTTATTATTATCCTGGTTCAAGGGTTTATACATTAAATGGCTTGGTATTCACTCTACTGTGGTCACCCTTAATACAAGAACTTACTTACCAAATATTCGCTGTGTCGAAGCAGTTTCGAAGCAGTTAGTACATCCAAAATCATGCAAAAGTACACAGTGTAGGCCTACTGTGTGAATTAGGCAATTTTAGGAAACTAGTGGATTAACAGCATCAGTTTGGTACATACTTAGTTCACTGGAGCACTGGTGTTTTTCTGGATCAGAGTCCCAAAATTCCAACTTACATTTCACTCCCCCCCACCCCTTTCCAAGTTAGACCAATGCATAGCACCTCACTTTTAACTTCAACACAAAATAAAAGCCTCTACCCCCTCCCCCCCCCCCCCCCCCCCCCAACTTACATAATTTTTCGGCTGTCTTGTTCAGATGCCACTTTAGATCACACTTTGCAGTATATTCTTCTGGAACATAGAAAAGTATTTGTTACTAGTTTATTAGTGCTAAATATTCTTTTTCTTCTCTAAAAGTATTTTCACCAGTTATTTATTTTTCCATTTATTAATATGGGTTATTTATTTAAGCAAACATTAGCTAACATCAAATCATGTCTGCCAATTTTACGGATAGCCGTAGACAGCTACCCACACAAAACAACCAATCAGAGGAGAGTACATGTAAATGTAAAACACAACAATTTACTCACCTTGTAACGACAAACAAGGGGATCATAAGTTTGGCTTTTCTGGCTTGAGGGTATTTGTACTGGACACACAGGCAAATAGGATACCCTCACCTGCCTAATAACACTGCCAACACCATTATTAATTTTGAAGAAAAATCTCAGCAATCACTATTATTTGGCAGTGAGGAATACAAATGTACATGTAGGGGGGGAAATGCCATCATGATTGTTAACTTCCAATCAAATATCTTGAGTCCTGACTATCACTATCAAACATCCATCACTATTATTGGACAGGTACATGCACGAGTAAATTGACTTCTTCAATGACAGATGCAGACTGGCAGAATATTCTTAACAGACTGGGAATCACATTATTTCAATCAGAAGTCAGTTATTCTTACCAAGTGCAACTTTCCAACTTAACTTTACTGATTACTCTCAACATTCACTAATGTGCATTTTTCTGAGCATTTTTTCAGAAGGAAAACTCTGTGGCTGAGGGATGGAAAGTGGGGATGCTCATATTTTATGTTGCAGTCAAAACCAAGAGGTTGCACATTAGTCTTACTTTGAATAGGAGGTAGGGGGCACTGAAATTCTGGAGAGTTTTTTCAGACCACTCATACAGAAAATCAAGTAACAATTTATAACCTCCAAAGCGTGTGGGGTGCAGTGGAACTAGTACTGTGTACTAAGGTATACTCTTTGATGCTTTGTCTTCAACCAATGCTAACCCAGTTTGTACAAAGTTAGTACTTTGTGAGTCTGACAGTTGCTCACCACTACTTGGACTATCCAAAGTTTTGCTAAACGTGAATAAAAAAAAACAATACAAAGTGACCTTGATTATTTTGATGCATCTGTAGGATTACCAACACTGACTTGGTGTGCGTCAGTCTTTCGATTTGGAAAATGGAAGGCCCACTGTGTACTGCTCGCAACCATCTGAGGTGAAGCATACTATATTGTTGAGTACCGGAATTGGGAAAATTTTTTTCAAGAAATACATCAATGAACACTGTGCACTCCAAAGATGAACAGAAGATAATTCAAATGAAGTGTCATTGACACTGCTCAACGTGTCCAAGAACGGTCTGAACTAAATAGAAAGATCCAGTAACACCAAGTCATTCACTCAAATTTCCTCAGAAAAGGTGTCTCACCAAAGCTACATATGACATCTGATGTAGCCTGTTGGGTGTACTAATGGATTTGTTGACAATTTATATGCTAAATCTAAGATGGCTGATGGTGGCCACATCATACCAAAGTTGAATATAGAATTTGAAAAATATAGGGTGAGAGGTGTAGCCTGTAGGGTGTACTGATGGATTGTTGACAATTTATAGCAAAATCCAAGATGGCCACTGCTGAGCATGTTTTCCCACAAAATTCAGAAAAAATTATAGCTTCCATCTAAATATCACATCAAAGCTACATACGAAATTCAAGAAAGAGTGGGTGAGAGATGCTGTTTGTAGGGTGTGCTAATGGAATCGTTGAAAATTTATATGCGAAATCCAAACTGGGTGCTGGCAGCCATATTTTTCAACAAAATTCAGAAACATTCAATAGCTTCTACCTAGATATCAAACCAAAGCTACATATGACATTTGAAAAAAGATTGGGTGCGAGATGCAGTCTGCAGGCTGTGAGAATGAAATTGTTGACAATTCATAATCCAAATCCAGGATGACTGCTTTGTGGCCCTGTTTTTCAACAAAATTTAGAAATTTCTGATATCTCCCATCTGGACATCACACCAAACCTATACATGAAAGCAGAGAAAGATCAGGTGAGAGATACTGCCTGTAGAGTGTGCTAACAGAATTGTTGACAATTTATTTGCTAAATCCAAGGTGGCCACTGGTCCCTGGCAGTCATGTTTTTCAAAGGACTTGAAAAAAATTTGATACATGTAGCTCTCATCTGGACATTGCCCCAAAGTCACATATGAAATTAAGGACCGACTGGGCGAGAGCTGCAGTCTTTAGGGTTTGCTAAAGGAATTGTGGATGGAGAGTTGAGCTAAAAAAATGTTTTTTTCGAGTAAGCCCTTCGCAGCAATAATCAAATTTATTTCAGTTCAGTATAATATCTTAAATGTGCATGAGCAAAGGGACAGTGAGAAGCATTTTTGACCTTTTAAAGTTTTGTTGAATTACATTGTTTACATACCGGTTCTCCGAAAGTATTTATTATTTATTTATTTATTTATTGGTGTTTAAGGTCACATGGTTTTGCACAATGGCTAATCATGACCACAACAAGAGTATCAACCCAAAACCAAGGATGAGCATTAATAAGCCATGTTGCCCATTTTAGAGAGGGTTTGCACCTCCCAAGCACTGATAACTGGGTCCTATTTTACCAGTAAAACAGAGCCTGTTTACCACAGTGAACAGGCACTGCTTCACTTCCTGGGGTTCCCACGGGGATCTCCGAAAGTGAAGTTTGATTAGTCACAATGTAGTAGTCTTGGAATGCTACTACAAATCCATATCATATTACCCCTCACTGGAATGAGCTTGACAAGCTCATTACAATGAGGAGGGTTCAAATGATATGGTTTTGTTGAAGTTTATAAAAAATGTCTGTACTGCACAAATTGTATATTATTCAATGCATGCCATTGATCGTTAGGGAAGGGTTAATTGCTTGCTGGGTTGAACTGAAGTACGCTGCTGTCTACTCACAAAAATTAAAAATTGCAGGTTCGATGGTGTGCAGGAGATAACTTACCTGAAACTTGAAAGAATGGGCATTGTTAAGCCAATAATTTCCTAATATTGTCCAATAGGTCTACATTTTGGTACTCTTGCAAGATTTTTCGCATACTCAATCACTTACTATTTTCAACAATGTTGTTCAAAATATGCCGGGCGTGCCCACTTCCAACCCTGGCTCCATGGTCCCGTAAAATGTTTTGAAATGACTATTTAGAATGTAGTGTCCTCATGGACAAAATGTTCAGGGCCAACTCGACTTGGAAGGGACATTCCTGTGTACTTCGGGAAAGGAATCGGAGCCTCTGGAACTGGGAAAAATTTGTGTCATGAAGGTCTAAACTAGAAAAACAAATTTTTGTATGTTTTTACAAAGTGGATACAAATGATTTTGATTGATATTTGTTGTCCTGATGTATCAGATGTCATGATGTAATGAAGAGATGAAAATTACAACAATTCATTGTTTTGATCAGAAAAAATACTTAATTATCAGGCATGAACTATGCATAAAAAGTTTCAGTGGTTTAGAGAAGGAGAATAAATGCTGATTTGGTGATGGGAAAGGATCCTTTTTGGGTACTCTGTTGCTGGTACGGATTATCACTACTTGGGGTTGTGGTGATGAGATGCAACAGTTAAAAGCCAAGCTTCCAGAAATGATAAAGAGTTCTTTTCGACAACTGATCATACTTTGCAGTGTGCAAAATTTCTGAAATTACCCTAACCGACAGACCTTTTATGTTTGGGTTGGACAAGCCGAACATTCGGCTGTGTAAAGATTCTTGGGAAGCTGTTTTTTAATCATTAACAAGTATTACTATATTGCATGGGATTGAATTATATATAGCCTCTCAAGGCAAAAATCTAAAAATCTTTGAAAATACAAGAAAGGCTGATTAATTTACTTAGACCATTCAAGATGCATATTTGGTAGATGGTCATCCATTCATGTAATCACCATGTGAACGAAACAAGTGTTCCTGTAAAATTTTGCACACTGTTTTATTCACTGATTGCATTTTAATTTGATGAAAACATGTGTGTCATCTACAAAACAAAACTTTCCCCAAGAAAATGGTGCCCAGAATGGATGTAAATACAATAAATTCAGAACAGTTCAAAAAATTGAGGAAGGAATTCTGTGTTCTCCCTTGCATCATATTACAGTATTCATCATGAGCGATATCCAGTTATCCTAGGCTGATAATATTTTATTGTTAAATCACTGTTTGTAACAAGCCCATGGTTAAGGTGCTACATAAGTACGGGAAATTTGTATTCTTTGAAATTTCCACCACTGATATTCCATAAATGTGAATTAAATATCCACAAAATATACATCAAAACAAAGGCTGAGATGCATAGAGGACAAAAATATATGTTAATCAACTCATGAAGTTGACACAGCCAGCAATGGTTCCTGGAAGTCTGCTACTGTATATGTTCGGGAACTGATAAAAAATAATACAGTGGTGTAGCCAGGGAGGGGGATGCCACCCCACTAAAATTATAGTGCCCCCCTCCCCCTCCTCCAAATGGGAAAATTAAAGCATCAGAGGGTCCCAGATTCACGCTGAGGGTAGGTGCATTATATTTTCAAACTTTTATTTGAGGAGCCATTTTCCGCATCTGGATCTCCACCAATAGGAAGGAGGATACCGTAGGCCTGAGGTGGGGGTAAGTATGGCCTTCCCATTGGTGGAGGTTTGCCCCCACCCACCAGTTGGAGAACCATACCTACCTACTCTCCAGGCCTACAATGACCTGGAACCCGGCAACCCCCAAAAAGATTATGCCCCCACCCATTAATACATAGCCAAAATAATATTTCAGAACAACTTGTGGCCAAATATGCTTCAGTAATCATTATAATTGATATTGTATATATATTTTTTATGTTCTATACATCACACTCTCATTTTGATGCATAATGTGTGGTCATACTAAACACTGAGGGATACCGAGTATTAGGAAAATAGTAGGAATGGAATGAAAAGGGTATGAGGTGGAGTATTATGAATTTATAAATAGATTTAAGCAGTGAGTGCATGGTTTTAATGCCATATTTGAGAATTATGAATGCTAAAATAATAGAGCTCATAAAAAATCTTCCTCTCAGTATTTAGTAGGAAGTTTTGGTAATTAGTATTTATAGCGGCCGCACTTCGGTAAGAGATAGCATGAGTTACAGTGCTGGAAATGAACAAAATGACAGATGCAGTTTCAAGCTCTGTGAAATCAGAGACAGGAGTAAAATGCACCTGTGAAATATTAGTACATGTATTGAATTTTAAGAGAATACCATCACCAAACACCAGAAAGAAACTTTAAATTTTAAGGACCTGCTGAACTATGATAGTAACTTGTCACTGGCCACAGAGTGCAGCTTTCTCAAAGCAACATACAATTATATGTCCTCAAAGTGTAATAGAGCTCCACAATATTTGTCAATAAGTGCATTATTTTTAAATCCAGTTAAATAGAAAGCATGGGTGCCAATGGGAGCATTCACACTTGCATTTATCTCATTTCCAGAAATGGAGAGTTAGTGATGGAATTGTGGTCCTAGATGACAAGGCAAAACCCAGAGTTTTTTTTATGGCTGCACAGTAAATCAATAAACCAATATATACCGGTATTCAATCCAGTATTGATTGAACAGTGAATAAAATCTTGAAGTTTGAGATAATAACCTACATATGCTTATCGTTCATCTGGACATTAATAAAGAGGACAGATTACAGTACAGACATTGTGGACGGGTCAAAATCCAATGGGTGGGGATTTTTCCATGCAAATAATTCAGAGATGATCCGACACCTACATGTAGTGTAATTTCCACCAATGAAACGCCAGGGTAATCGCGGTGCATCATTAGAGGAAATTTTGCTAGATGATTATTTCTGAATTATATGCGTGGAAAAAATGTCAACCGGTGGATTTTGACAAGTCCACGATAGCCCTACTGGATGACAGTTTACAGATTTGGAAAGCATCTGTGGCAAGCACATGGGGCAGGGCGTCAGCTGTCTTAGGGAGTTTAAGTATTGAAGAGAAGGGTCTTCCCACAGGAACATTTTAAAACAGTGCTATCGAATATGGTGATGAGACACAACTTTTTGACAAACTGTTTGTAGTTCCAGATGAACAACTTTTCGGTTATATGTTTTTTTCATTTTAGATAACCATTAACCACCAGAGGAACAATAAAATAATTCCTCTCAAATTTTATGACCTGATTGAATAGTGGTGTAATTACAAAAATATCAATTTATTGTCACTATTTATTTACCAACAATTTGATTTTCAAGATGCCTCAAGTATTTTTTTTGCCTGTAGTCTCGAATGAATATCATCCCTCTACCTAATAAATCAGCCGCATCACCAAATTGCGCAGTCGAAAAAATATTATTTTTAATAAAAATTGAGCAAAACCATATCAAGTGACCCCTCAATTAAAGCAAGTCTGTCGAGCTCATTCCAATGAGGGGGTCACATGATATGGTTTTATTGCTAAACTAATATTTAAAATAAATGAAATAAATAAATGACACTGTAGCTCAACTTGTCAAGACATGTACATGTATAGTATGTGACACAGCAATGACAAACATCTAGGTAATGACCTGATAACAAAGGTACACATAAAGTATTGTAACAGTCTGTACATAAATACTGACCGTAGCCTGTAACAAATGTATAGGTAAAGTATTGTAAAGGTGGGTGACAGTCAGATGCTAAACTAGAAAAAAATCTTTGAGTCCCAGAGTGGGTCTGACTGAACCCCAAAATATTTGTTCTCATAGCACAGTGATAACAAAGGCACCCCAAAACACACTCATTTCTGTCCCAAGATGAAAACAAAGGGACCAGTACCCAAGAAGTTTTGTGAAGATCAGTTCATAAATACGAGCTGTATAGAAGTTGTGACAAAAAACTGATTGGACCTAATTTCGGTACAAAATGGCCACTGGCAGCCATCTTGAATTTTGGACCGCAATCAGAAACACTCGTTCTCGTCCCAAGGTGATAACAAAGGTACCCAAGAAGTTTCATAAAGATCGGTTCATAAATAAGGCCTCTAGCCTGAGCCGTATAGAAGTTGTGTACAAAAAACTGATTAGACCCAAGTTCGGTACAAAATGGCCACTGGCAGCCATCTTGAATTGTGGACCGCACTCAGAAACACTCGTTCTCGTCCCAAGGTGATAACAAAGGTACCCAAGAAATTACGTGAAGATCGGTTGATAAATACAGCATCTAGCCAGAGCCGTACTGACATGTGTACTTACTGTGTGTAAGTAGCACTGAAAAAATCAAAGTTTATCTAATTTGCATAATTTCTGCACGAGAAAAAAAACCCGCATTTTTGTGATGTATCCCATGGTACTAAACAATCACACAAAAATTTTTTCAAATCAGCACTTTCATATGGAAGTTCTGTGCAAAAATCTGATTGCACCTAATTCTGTACAAAATGGCTGCCATCGGCCATCTTGAATTTTGGACCGCACCCCAAAACACTCGTTCTCGTCCCACGGTGATACCAAAGGTACCCAAGAAGTTTCGTAAAGATCGGTTTATAAATACGGCCTCTAGCCCGAGCCGTATTGGCATTTGCACTTACAGTGCTGAAAGTAACACTAAATACATCAAAGTTAGTCTAATTTGCATAGTTTACGTACGAGAAAAAAACCTGTATTATATGTGATGTATCCCATGGTACTAAACATTCATACAAAAAATTATTCAAATGAGCGCTTTCATATGGAAGTTCTGTGCAAAAACCTGATTTCACCTTAGTCTGTACAAAATGGCCGCCAGCAGACAACTTGAATTTCGGATTGGACCCAAAAACACCGCCAAAGTTGAGCTAAAAATTGTGATATTGTCAGCGTTGGGTACAAGGTAATTCAAACTGAATCATCAAGGCATGCTGATTCATTCCAACAATGATGGCTCAAGTCCAGATTATTGGACATACAGAATGCAGATAGTGTATTATCACTAAATCACCCATAGAATGGAGATTCCACCCAAACAATAATTGCTAATTTGTTGCAATGCATCACAAGCACAAGCAAAACTCCAGCCAATGAACCTCCGGGTTAAACCTGGATCTACACCGGCTGAAACATTTTGTTTTTTGTCCATATGTACAGTATTTGAAAGTGATACTTTCGGTGATAACTCCACTCTGCCAATGATTTAATCACAAACCACTCTCCACGTACTGTATGTTCAGTTATCTGAACAGCCTTTCAATACACTGGCATACCTCAGTATTTTTATTTATACTGATACTGGTATTTAATTTTGAATATCGCGCAGCCCTAGCGCTTCTGTCAAATTTCTAAAGAAAGCCCATTGTGCACAAATTTGACAACAATTTCAAAGGAAAAGTGAATAAATCTGTCCAAGACAACAACTCAAGGCCTGAATATGGGGAATATCATAAATTAAGTGAACCAATAAGTCTTGATGAGGTCATGGGTATAATTACAAAATGTCCACCGAAGACGAAGTCTCTTACAAAATATCGAAACAGTGTTCCAACATCATCTTCAGTGGACTTGAAACAAGCTTGCTTGGATGGGACCAGCATACATATTAAATAAATAGAGAGATTAATACAGATATAAGACCCCTCTTTAAGGGCTTTAGTGTCTGTGTCTGTGTCTTTGGGTGTATGTGCTTGTGGGGATGTGTGTAGTGTTGTCATGAGGCTAACCCCACTACCTTATACAGTGGTAGCTAGGTACTGACTGTAAAAACCGGCACGGTACTTAACATGCTATATTTACACCAAATTAATACCCTATATTCTAGTTAAACTGGAAGCAATGTAATGGACACTACACTGCCCTGGACTAGTCCACTTGGAAACAAATGGACCACCTAGCTGTGTACCAGACTGCTATTTGTTGGACTGGGTCACAAGATATTTCAAATCCCACAGTGTCCCTGGACCCTGTACAACTTTGGCATGGTGAAACTTTTATTCATTCAGTGCATGGGTCTGATCATATATGCATATCTGATTATAACTACGATCTAAAATGTCTTGGATGTCTCCCACCTTCAACATACATGTCTGTTTCTCGACAGATGGGTAATGAGGGTGAAAACTTCAAAAACAAAAAGGGTCAACTAAAAACCCAAGGCTATATTAATGCTGTTGACCCCGAGCCAGAATGGCTAAAAAATATACTGAATATATACATATACTAAATACAACCTGCAGCTTCGGGTGTACTGATTCTTATCACAGTACGCCACAAAAGACTACTAGTAATAATGGCATAAAGCCAATAATAGCAAAACAATTTAAAAGCTGGTCCAAGGACTGGATAAAAGCTGATGAGAGTACATGTACTATTTTCATCAAATATTACTGTTGTCTATGTTGTGCAGGGCTCTATTTTACTGGATTCACAGAGCAGATTTCTAATCGATTTTTAACTAGAGCTAATCAATTTCAAAAGAAAAATCATGTCAATAATAGGAAATGCTAACCCAAATTTATCCAAGCAGGGTTACAGCGGTTGATGACATGTGCGCCATCATCGTGCAGTACGCCATAGTACACGGCATCAACGTGCTCCCATGTAGGCAACCGGGATAAAGTGCCTTGCCCAAGGACACAAAATGGACCATTCCGGACATTGATTGAACTTGGGCCCTCTAGCATACAGGCACTCGACGTATTATCAGATTTTATCAATTTTAATAACATGTATATTTATATTATCATTACCAAAAAGGTAAAGATATGACACTTCCCAGATCAAAATTTTCAACAATGTCTAAAATAGCAAATACCTCATCGATCTCGCTCATTTAAACAACAAAATGTTGTGTAATTCGCAGAGCCCCTGAGAGTTTGAGCCCAAGATTGACGGAAATTTGACTTTTATTCGCATCTTTTTCACTTTTTATTGACTGAATCGAGAGAGAAGGCTATCCAAGCCGGCTGCCCCCTCTAAATTTTTCTTCCCACGTAATCTACATGTATTTATGGTGTAATGGTTACAACTATAACCTAAGAAACTAAATGAATTTCTGATTCGGGGTATGAGATTAACTTGAGAATTTTTGTAGTTTGCATGTGGATGACACACGCCCACCCCCTCCCTCCCAACAAACTTGCAGTTAAAATATCAATAGCATGACTAGTAATGTTAATTTTAAATATCTGTATATGACAATCAGACATGTTACCATGACAACATCTTTGATGCTTTTACCATCATTTTTCGAGAGATTAAAATGTTTTTATTGAAGTTAAGTTGTTGTGTTGTTTTGTGTTGTATTGAGTGAAGCATAAAGACTTTTGAAATGCACGCAATTGTGTCTATAGGTAGACGACCAAGGAACCCGTAGCTTGGCACTCATTGTTCGGTTACCAGATAACAGCTGGCATGATTAGTTGACTCTCTCGATTCATATTTTAGAGATTGTTAAAAAATTTGATTTGGAGAGTATCATACATTTACTTTTTTTAGTATTGATAATATAATATATATTGTATTAAAATTGATAAAACCTGATAATACGTTGAGTGCCTGTGCCTCTAGCATAGAAGTCTAACAGTCTACCACTGAGATACTGCACTCCCTAGTGGGGAATTAAATCTTACAAGTTGAGACTTCTATTTTCTTACATAAGTAAACAATAACCAAATAATAAATTTGGGACATTAAAATATTTTGCTTTACTATACATGTAAATCAAAGTATAATTTGCTGAAAAAAAATCCATATAGGGCGACTTGCTCCAATACGATGATGTTAAATGTTGGGACGAAAGCCATTGCCAAACGCCGTGGACTCTTTTCCCTGAATGGTGTCACATGCACATAGCAGGCCCCTAATCTGTCACAAAATATCATAGCAACATAAAAAAATTCAGATTTCCTCTCCAAAATCTCATTGATTGTTGCTGGCCCATGTAACACAAACCTTAAAGCTTAATGGGCCACCATAAATTCAGAAGGAGGCATTTCCCCCATTTGAAGCCCTGAACATCACATATTTTTTCGAATACAATTAATTGGTTAAGTCAGCTAACTTTTTTTTTCATCGTTTGGTCCGACTTTTTTGAGAGAGACCACGACCTACATGGTGTAATTCATGAAATTTTTCAACATGAAGAAACCCCAAAATTATTTGCCAATTTTTCAATACCTTTTCACATTTGCGTCAACTTGTGAGTAGTATATAATTGCTCACATGGCGAAGGCGAGTTTTTCGACGCAATCACAACAAGTAGAAATCAGATCAGATACATGCAGTGCATTAGTATCAAAGCGGCGATGGGGCTGGACTTCAGGCAAGTAATACTGGACACTCACAAGGCAAGTTTAAAAGAAAAAAAGTCACCAATATTATGTCCAGACATGGTGAATATCTTTCGACTCAGTCATTTAAGGTCTACCAAATGTTCGCTCAATATAATGGTGAGAGAAGAGAGAAGACCAAGTTTCCAATATGATGCCAGTGACATGTTCCCCTCAGTATTACTAAGGGGAGTATTAACTCGAGGAGTAAACTTACCTCGAGGGGAGTGAACTGACAAGAATCATTGCAGTTGTCTGATTTTGTGTTGTTTTTTTTTAGCCTGTGCATATACTTTGTCCGCCATTTGAAAGTCGAACGAATCAGCCTGTACTGTCTTAACCAATAAAAGAGAAAATTAAGGTTTCATATTTCACGCAGTAATGCAATTAAAAAAAGCTGCATACCAAATATCAAAAGATTCTTATTGGTTGATCTGAAGAAGAAGATTTTTAAAGAATATTCCTCATACTGCACTAATTTAAACATTTGGGCTCCCACAGGGAGCCCAAATATGGACCCAGGGAATTGATTTCAATAAACATGTGAAACAATCTTCCAAAGATGTTATATGTGAAATTTGAAAGCTTTTAGAGCAGTGGTTTGAGAGAAAAGTAGTCTTATATGTTTTTCCCATTACCCACAGGGTTAAAAAATGCTGACTCAGAAATTTTTCAAAGTCCCAGAAAAGTACCCCATGATAAAACCGATAGCAATTTTTTTTTATCATTCCATTCTGTTAGTCCTAAGGAAGCTTCACACCAAATAAGAATTCTCAGTGCCGTGTAGTTTTGGAGATATGGGTGTTTTAATTATTTCTATTTTTAGCTCCTGCGGTTCTCATGGGGTAACGGGAAAAAAAATGGATGTTAAAAAAAAACAAATTCATTTGGGACGAATTGACTCGATACTCTGAAAAAAATTGTTAGCATCATTTGCCACGGTTGTCACTTTGGGACGAAACATCCTGCCATGCTGGGTGAAAGATCCCAGGATGAACAGGGTTTGGGATGAAATGTCACGTAACCATGAGACCCACACATCTCGCAAAGAATAATTTGCTGAAAACAAAATTGCGTCCAAGGCGATTTGCACCGATACAATGATTTGAAATGTTGGGACGAATGATTGGAATCGTCCTGTTAAAAAACAAAACAAATTCATTTGGGGCGAATGAACTCGATACTCTGAAAAAAATGTTGGAATGAATCGTCCTGGTTGCCACTTTGGGACGAAACATCCTGGGATGAACCGGTTTGGGGATGAAATGTCCCGTAACCATGTGACCCACCCACCCCAAGAATTTTGATACCCTAGCTTTGTTCTTGTATATGTACAGCACATTTGGCCACAAGTTGTTCTCGTGAAATATTATTAAATTATCAGTTCTGGTACGAATACGGTAGTAGACTTCCATGAACCAGTGGTGCCTAGGTCAATGAGTTGATTACACACGTGTTTCGTGTTTTATACATCTGAATCTTCATTTTGATGTACATTTTGTGTATATTTGAAATGAAGGAATATCAGAGGTGAGAATTTTCAAAATAAACACAATTTCATTAATTATATAGCCCCTTAAAATTTCGGAGTCCCTTAGCTCAACTTCTGTGCTTTGTTTGCAGTTTATATTTCAAATCGGATATTTATTGCTGCAATTTGCAAACAAGAATAGCAAGTAATTTAAGTCGTAAATATCAAAGCTATTCTCCGCTGGAATTCCAGCTACGGAGTCCCCACTATTCGGGTGGTCGAAACCAGCTGTTGGAAATGTTCAGACCAGAAAGAGCTTATTTTATGATTTCGATATTTATGGCTCCTTCTCTCTCCGACAAAAATGATCGATTATAAAAATCAGCCACCCAGACCCACTTGGCTTTCATTTCAATTGGAATATGCCGAAATTTGGTGAAACGGCATTCGGCAAGTTGTGAATGTGATTGACGGTCTTCATCAGAGACTCCTCACCAAAGAAATAATGGCGTATGTAGTTCAATATTTATTTTACAAGCACTCAAGTCATATAAAGACCCACAAATTTATTTGTGACTGAAATTATACGGTCATGCTTATTGTAAGTTTCATTAAACACGAAAGTAGGCCTACATCAACATCCGGTGCACGTTATTCACGCGAGAATTTGAGACGCCTCCGAAACGCCGTAAAATGAAAAAAGTGATCTTTGCAAACCATAAAATATATGGATATTCCTAATTTCTTTAAAAAAGCGTATATGTTTGGTAAACTTGTCTGAAATTACTTCAAGTATGAATATAATGACGAAAAACCGTAGTATGACAAAACATACGCTTTAAAAATATGAATTACAGGCGCGTCAAAAATCGCCCGCAAATATATACGGTTTTCCAAGTTTGAGTTTTTTAGCATGGAATATCTCGAAAAATGTTGTTTTAAATTAAAAACAGATTTCTTCTCGTTATTTAGCGTGCAAAACTTAACATTTCTGCATACAGGGGTTTCGGCACACATCTCTTGTTCTTTTGCGCGGAGGCACTGAACATTAGGGCAACGTGAAACAGGTTGCCCAAATGTTTTAGCACGTAAAAAACCGACCTTTGGACAACTTTCGGTTGTCCAAATGTCGTTTACATGAATATATATATATATATATATATATATATATATATATATATATATATATATATATATAACTTCGTCAAATTGCCGTCATGCTCGGAAGTTTACTTCCTTCTAAGCGGCTTTCATTTTTGACTAATACTTATTCCGTTACGTTAAGTGCCGTACCAATGTGTATCGCGTCATGGGAACGTAAAATTTAGCGTCACGCTGATCCTAATTGTTGAATGGGAATTATAAAATTGATCGTGATACGCGTACGTCTTACAGATCGATTTATTATTTGGCAAGTGGCTGCCTAGCTCCTAATCACGAACCCGTCTATAAAATCGCCGATGCATGTCTTCCTTGGGTGGCAACAAGTAAAGATATGTTCCGCATTACACGTTGTTCACTGTTTTTAATTGTAAATTATGGACAAACAAGACCGTATCATATCTTCCTAAGGTGGTAACGAGTGGAGATATATTCCGCGTTGTCGCGCGCATTTTTTTGTTCTCAGCCTTAGAATTAGAAGCATTCAATCATTTATCTCAACCTCGCCCTGGTAACAGAGGCAGAAGCGAGTTCGCATGCAGTATTCACACATTCAGCCATTCCTTGACCCGAATTGTTCACACGCGTTGTTCTCCATATTCAAGTGTATTGCTTGTAAAACCACCGTATCATATCTCCGTTGGGTGGTAAAGATATGTTCCCCGTTTCATGTTGTTCCCCGTATCCGAGTATATTACGCGCAAAATAACCGTATCATATCTTCCTTGGGTGGCAACAAGTAAAGATATTTTCCGCGTTATTACGTAAAAAGCAAATATGAATTAGACACTATTTCTAAAACCTCGCCCTGGTAACAGAGGCAGAGGCAAGTAAGTTCGTATACCGTATTCACACATCCAACCACTCCGCGCGCCTCCATATCTCCGCCCCAGTACCCAAACCGCGTCAATCAGACATCAATACCGCTGATGGAAAATATAATTTTTTATACCCTCCTTGCGTAGTAATAACACCCCCCCCCCCCCGCCCGATCCTTCCAGGGTGTGTAAATGTCTTGTCCCAACCCACTATTGCAGCATATATATGCCCTCCACCACTGATCTAAGTGCAGTCCCTCCTATAATGTCTACACTGACAATCGTAGGCTAGGGTTCCATACACCCCCCCCCCCCCCCCCCCCCCCACACACACACACACACCACATACACATGATGTACGCACTGACATGTACCAAATGATCATAATCTCGCAACATATACACGCTATGTCCAACACCAATGCATGTTTAGGTGTAATTATGACAGGGCTGATATCCCTGAGATGGAATATGAACCTCGGTAGCTGAAATTCTTATGTCAGGGGTGAGTACAGCCGTCAGTTTGGTGATCATGAGGTCACGGTTTTGATACGTTACAGAAATCCGTTCAAAATACACAGCCACTGTGCCATACCCGACCGTTAGGCCGACGTTGTCCGACAGGGCTGATGTCCCTGAGGTGGAATATGAACCTCGGTAGCTGAAATTCTTTTGTCAGGAGTGACTACAGCCGTCAATTTGGTGATACTGGGGTCACGGTTTCGATACATTCCCAAAATCCGGCGGAAATTCACCGCCACTTTGCCATTCCGGACCTTTAGCCCGACAATGACTGACAGGGCTGATATTCCCGAGAATGCATATTATTCTCGGTAGCCGAAATTCGCAAGTCAGGGGTCACTACCGACGTCAGTTAGGTAATAATGGGATCACGGTTTTGATACATTCGTATAAAATACATAGACACTGTGCCATTCCCGACCGTTAGGCCGACGTTGTATGACAGGGCTGATATCCCTGAGATGGAATATGAACCTCGGTAGCTGAAATTCTTGTCAGGGGTGACTACAGCCGTCAATTTGATGATAAGGGGGTCACGGTTTTGATACATTCCCGATATCCGTTAAAAATACGCAGCCACTGTGCCATACCCGACCGTTAGGCCGACGTTGTCTGACAGGGCTGATATCCCTGAGATGGAATATGAACCTCGGTAGCTCCAATTCTTATGTCAGCCGTCAATTTGGTGATAATTGGGTCACGGTTTTAATGCATTCCCGATATCCTTTCAAAATACATAGCCACTGTGCCATACCCGACCTTTAGGCCGACGTTGTCTGACAGGGTTGATATCACTGAGATGGAATATGAACCTCGGTAGCTGAAATTCTTATGTCAGGGGTGACTACTGCAGTCAATTTGGTGATACTGGGGTCACGGTTTTGATACATTCCCAAAATCCGGCGGAAACACACAGCCACTGTGCCATTCGAGGCCTTTAGCCCGAGAATGTCTGACAGTGCTGATATTCCCGAGAAAGCATATTAACATCGGTAGCCGAAATTCTCAAGTCAGGAGTCTCTACCGGCGTCAGTTAGATGATAATGGGGTCACGGTTTTGATACATTCCCGATATTCGACCAAATTACACAGCCACTGTGCCATGCCCGACCGTTAGGCCGACGTTGTATGACAGGGCTGATATCCCTGAGATGGAATACGAGCCTCGATAGCTTAAATTCTTTTGTCAGGGGTGACTACAGCCGTCAATTTGGTGATAATGGGGTCACGGTTTTGATACATTGCATAAATCCGTTCAAAATACACAGCCACTGTGCCATACCCGACCGTTAGGGCCGACGTTGTCCGACAGGGCTGATATCCCTGAGATGGAATATCAACCTCGGTAGTTGAAATTTTCATGTCGGGGGTGAACACGGGGGTCATTGAGGTGATAAAAGGGGACACGCTTTTGATACATTCCTGATATCCGTTCAAAATGCACAGCCACACTGCCATTCCCGACCCTTAGCCCGACATTGTCTGACAGGACTGATATCCCCGAAAGGGAATATCAACCTCGGTAGCTGAGATTCCCTTGTCAATGATGACTACGGACGTAAGTTATGTGATACGTGGATCACATTTTGATTCATGCCAAATATCCCAAGGAAACACACATCCACTGTCTGATACTTGACCTTTAGCCAAACATTGTCTAATAGGGCTGATATCCTGAGTTGGAATATCAACACCGGCAGCCGAGATCCTCATTTCAGGGATGAATATGGATGTCATTTATGTGATGGAGGGAGGAGGAGGGGGGGCACGCTTTTGACACAAGCCCAATTCCCAAGAGGAAATATCAACACCAGCATCCGAGATTCTCATTTCAGGGGTGACTACGGACGTCCGTTATCTGATATAGTGTGGGGTGGGGGCGCGAGGGGGTGGGGGGGGGGGGGGCGGGCTCACGATTTTGATACTTGCCCAGTATCCAATGGGGAATACACTGCTACTATGCGATAGCCGACCTTTAGCCCAATATTGTCTCACGGGGCTGATATCTGCAAGATGGAATATCAATGCCCGCAGCCACGATTCTCATGTCAAAGGTGAGTACGGACGTCAGTTATGCGAAAAAGAGGGTCACGATTTTGATACATGTTCAATATCCGATGGAAATACACCACCATTGAGCAATAAACGATCTTTATCCCGAGATTGTCTGACAGATCTGATATCTCCTAGAGGGAGTATCAAGTCCGACATCCACTATTCTCATGCAAGAGTGACTTCGGGCGTCAGTTGTGTGATAGCAGAGGAGGAGGAGGGGGGGTGGGGGGGGGGGGGGGGGGGGGGGGGGGGGGGCTAGTCTCACGATTTTGATAAATGACCATTATCCGATGGAAATACACTGCCACTGTACGATAGCCGCCCTTTATCCCGACACTGTCTGACTGGGCTGCTTTCAACACCCGCTGCCAAGATTTACATGTTAGGGGTTACTATGGACGTAGTTTATGTGATAAGAGGTCACAATTTTGATACATGCCCAATACACCTCCACTGTGCGATAGCCGACCTTTAGCCCGACAATTTTTGACAGGGCGGATATCCCGTGGGGTGGGGGTGGAATATCCAGAAATATGAACACCGGCCGCTGAGATTGTCATGTCAGGGGTAACGTCAGTGAAGTGATAAAGGGGTCACGATTTTGATACATGCCCAATATCGGAGGAAAATACACAATTCCTCTGCGATACCCGACCTGCAGCCCGACAGTTTCGGACAGGGCTGATATCTCCGAGAGAGAATATCAACATCGGCAGCCATGATTTTGTGACGGACGTCAGTTACGTAACGTGGGGGGGGGGGGGGGGGGGTCATATGTTTGATTCCAGCCTACTATCCGAAGGGAATACACAGCCCCTGTGCGATACCCCAACATCGTGTTACAGAGCAGAACTGAGTTTCGTAATCTTAATGGGCCGAAGTATATATGGTCGCTAAGTTCAGAGTGTGGGGGGGGGGGGGGGGGGGGGGTCAGGGGGGGGGGTCAGTAAAGTAATGGTCATGAATCTCTACCACGAGCCGACCGTGGTTCGACGTGCAGTGTGGTGTTAGAAGTGCAAAGATACCAGCGATGTGAAGTTAATTACTTATTCCTAATTTGACATTTTAACAATTTTTATTCCATCAAAACAGGAAAAATGGCATCTGCTGTAGGGTGGCACAAATGAAGACGAGTTGATTGACATGTTGCCCCGTCCCCATATGACCCCATTTTATTGGGCAACCAAGGCCCTAAAAGTGACAACCTCCCAGAAAACCTTCTAGATGGGCAACTCTGGTCAAATAAAAGGTGCTTGCTTTGGGGGTGGCACAAATGAAGACGAGTTGATTGACATGTTGCCCGTCCCCATTTGACCCCCTCTTTATGGGGCAACCAAGGCCCTAAAAGTGACAACCTCCCAGAAAGCCTTCTAGATGGGCAACTCTGGTCAAATAAAAGGTGCTTGCTTTGGGGTGGCACAAATGAAGACGAGTTGATTGACATGTTGCCCGTCCCCATATGACCCCTCTTTATGGGGCAACCAAGGCCCTAAAAGTGACAACCTCCCAGAAAACCTTCTAGATGGGAAAATCTGATCAAATAAAAGATGCTGTAGGGTGGAACAAATGAAGACGGGATGATTGACGTGTTGCCCGTCTCCATATGACCCCTCTTTATGGGGAACCAAGGCCCTAAAAGTGACAACCTCCCAGAAAACCTTCTAGATGGGCAAATCTGATCAAATAAAAGGTGCTGTAGGGTGCCACAAATGAGGACGAGTTCATTGATATGTTGCCCGTCCCCATATGACCCCTCTTTATGGGGCAACCAAGGCCCTAAAAGTGACAACCTCCCAGAAAACCTTCTAGATGGGAAAATCTGATCAAATAAAAGGTGCTGTAGGGTGGAACAAATGAAGACGGGACGATTGACGTGTTGCCCGTCCCCATATGACCCCTCTTTATGGGGAACCAAGGCCCTAAAAGTGACAACCTCCCAGAAAACCTTCTAGATGGGCAAATCTGATCAAATAAAAGGTGCTGTAGGGTGCCACAAATGAGGACGAGTTTCATTGATATGTTGCCTGTCCCCATATGACCCCTTTTTATGGGGCAACCAAGGCCCTAGAAGTGACAACCTCCCATAAAACCTTCTAGATGGGCAAATCTGATCAAATAAAAGGTGCTGTAGGGTGGCACAAATGAGGGCGAGTTGATTGACATATTGCCCGTATTGACGTCGCGGATAAACTTGCGTTTACCTAGCAGATTCCGCGAGTATATCTCCGAGTTTAACACGAGATTAACGCAAGTTAATCCGAGATGTCAATAGGTGTTTATCCGTGCGGTTAACGCGAGTTTATCCGGGAGGTAATCCTCGAGACAAACGCGAGTTTGGCCCTAAGGTTAACGTGAGTTTCTCCGCGACTTGATCAGCAAGGTTAGCACGACTTTTATCCGAGTTTATCTGTGAGTTTATCCACGAGTTTAACGCTTGTTTAATGCGCGTTGTGTTTAACGCACGGTAATCCTCGTGGTTAACTCGAGTTTATCCGTGAGATTAACACGAGTTTAATGGGAGTCTGTTCGCGAGATTAATGCGAGTCTACCCGTGAGGTTAACGCCAGTTTGACGCCAGTTTAGTCGAGTTGAACGCGAGTTTATCCGCGATGTTAACGCGAGTATATGCGCGGAGTTAACGCGAGATTAATGCGCGTTCGTCCGCGGTTTTGGCACTGGTCTATCCGTTAGGTTAACGCGAGTTTATCCGCAAGTTTAGCATGAGTTTAACGCGAGTTTATCGGCGATGTTAGAGCGAGGTTATCACGAGTTTATCTGCGAGGATAACGCGCGTTTGGCGCGAGTTTATACGCGAAGTTAACACGAGGTTATCCGCGCGGCTATCTCGAGTTTAACGCGAGTGTATCGACGATGTTAACGTGAGGTTATGCGCGAGGTTATTGCGAGTTTAACCACGTTCTTAGCGCGAGTACAACGCGATGTCAACTCGAGTTAAACGCGAATTTGTCCGCGAGGTTATCCCGAGTTAATGCGCGTTGTTAGCGAGAGTTAACCCGCGATGTTAACTCGAGATTAGCGCGAGTTTATGCGTGAGGATAGCGCGCGTTCTACGCGAGTTTATCCGGGATATTAATGCGAGTTTATGCGCAAGGATATTGCGAGTTTATCCGCGATATTATTTATTGCGAATTTATCCGGGAGGTTAACGCGAGTTTATCCTGGAGGTTAACTGGAGTTTAACGCGCGTTTATCGGCGATGTTTACACGAGGTTAACATGAGTCCATCCACGAGATTAACGCGTCTTTGGCGATGTTACGCGAGTATGAGGCGAGTTTATCCGCGAGATCATCGCTAGTTTGGCGCGAGTACATCCGCAACGTTAACGGGAGTTTAACGCGAGTTAATCCGCAAGGTTAACGCGAATGTACTCGCGACGTTAACTCGAGTTTAACGTGCGTTTATACGCGAGATTAACGCGATTTTGACGGGTATTCATCCCCGATATTAACGCGAGTTTTACGCGAGTTTATCCGCGTGGTTAGACGAGTGTGACGCGACATTAACGCTGGTTTATCCGTGAGGTTAACGCGTGTTTAAGGCTAGTTTATCCACAAGGCTAAGGCAAGTTTAACACGAGTTTATCCGCTAGGTTAACGCAAGTATATCGCGAGGTTAACGCGAGTTTTGCGCGAGTTTATCCGCGGTGTTAACACGAGATTATCTGAACGATGTGATGTTAGTTACTTATTTGATATTTTGACATTTTTTATACCATCAAAACAGGAAAAATGGCACCTGCTGTTGGGTGGCACAAATGAAGACGAGTTGATTGACATGTTGCCCTTCCGCATAAGGCCTTTCTTTATGGGGCAACCTAGGCCCTAAAAGTGACAGCCTCACAGAAAACCTTCTAGATGGGCAAATCTGATCAAATAAATGGTGCTGCAGGGTGGCACAAATAAACACGAGTTGACTGACATGTTGCCCGTCCGCCATAAGGCCTTTGTTTATGGGGCAACCAAGGCCCTAAAAGTGACAACCTCCCAGAAAACCTTCTAGGTGGGCAAATCTGATCAAATAAAAGGTGCTGTAGGGTGGCACAAATGAAGACGAGTTGATTGACATGTTGCCCGTCCGCATAAGCCATTTCTTTATGGGGCAACCAAGGCCTTAAAAGTGACAACCTCCGAGAAAACCTTCTAGATGGGCAAATCTGATCAAATAAAAGGTGCTGTAGGGTGACACAAATGAAGACGAGTTGATTGACATGTTGCCCGTCTGCATAAGGCCTCTTTTTATGGGGCAACCAAGGCCCTAAAAGTGACAACCTCCCAGAAAACCTACTAGACGGGCAAATCTGATGAAATAAAAAGTGCTGTAGTGTGGCACAAATGAAGACGAGTTGTTTGACATGTTGCCCGTCCGTATAAGGCCTTTCTTTATGGGGCAACCAAGGCCCTAAAAGTGACAACCTCCCACAAAACATCCTAGATGGTCAAATCTGATCAAATAAAATGTGCTGCAGGCTGGCACAAATGAAGACGAGTTGATAGGCATACTGCCCGTCCCCATATGACCCCTCTTTATGGGGCAACCAAGGCCCTAAACGTGACAACCTCCCAGAACCTTCTAGATGGGCAGATCTTATCAAATAAAAGTTGCTGTAGGGTGGAACAAATGAAGACGAGTTGATTGACATATTTCCCATTCCCATATGACCCCTCTTCATGGGGCAACCAAAGTCCTAAAAGTGACAAATGAAGACGAGCTGATTGACATATTTCCCATTCCCATATGACCCCTCTTCATGGGGCAACCAAAGTCCTAAAAGTGACAACCTCCCAGAAAACCTTCTAGATCGACAAATCTGATCAAATAAAAGGTGCTGTAGGTTACCTCGAGTTTGAAGTGAGTTTATCAGCGATATTAACCCAAATTTATCCGCGAGGTTATCGCGACTTTATCCGCGTTGCTAGTGATAGTTAATTCTCCAGGTTAACGCGAGTTTGTCGCGAGTTTATCCGTGAGGTTAGCGCGAGGTTAACGCGAGGTTACCGCAATATTAACGCGGATTTGACAGGAGTTTAACTGCGAAGTTGACGCGAGATTAACGCTTGTTGACCCGTGAGGATAACGAATGTTAATCCGCACGGTTAGCGGAAGTTTGACACGAGTTTACCCACGAGGTTAACGCGAGTTGTACGCGAGTTTAACGCAAGGTTAACGAGAGTTTGACAGGAGTTTATCCGCTAGGTTATTGCGAGTTTTGCACCAGTTTTTCCGCGAGGTTAACGCGAGTTTAACCGCGAGGTTAACGCGAGTTTATCCGCAAAGTGAACGCGAGTTTATATGCGAGGTTAACGCGAGTTTAACGCACATTTTAAGCAAGTTGATCCACAAGGTTGACGCGCGATTAACGCTCGTGTTAATCTCGCGCTAACCTTCCGGATAAACTCGCGTTAAACACGTGCTAACCTCACGGATACTCTC
Source organism: Pictodentalium vernedei (assembly GCA_031216915.1). Taxonomy (NCBI): domain Eukaryota; kingdom Metazoa; phylum Mollusca; class Scaphopoda; order Dentaliida; family Dentaliidae; genus Pictodentalium; species Pictodentalium vernedei. Next base: position 336,680,962 of record CM062294.1, read on the forward strand.
GCATTAATCTCCCGTCAACCTCGTACTAAGAACGCGAATAAACTCCCGTGAAACTCGAATTCACCTCCTGGATGAACTCGCGTTAAACTCGAGTTAACCTCACTTTAAACTCGCGTAAAAATAGCGAATAAACTCGCGTTAATCCCGCGATTAAACTCGCGTAAGCGTCGCACATAAACCCGCGCTAATCCCGCGGATGAACACGAGCTAACCATGCGATTTAACTCGCATTAATCTTGCATTAACCCCGGGGATAAACGCCCGTTCACCTCGCGGATTACGTAGCATTAATCTCACCTTAACGTCGGGGATAAATTCCCGTTAAACTCGCGGGTAAACACGCGTTAACATCGCGGATTAAGTTACGTTAAAGTTTCGTTACACTCACGGTAAACTCGCGGATAAACTCGCGTTAACCTCGCAGATAAACATGCGTTGACTTCCCAGATTAATTGCCATTAAACTCGAGTTAATCTTGATTTACATTCAGTTTAACCTAGCGGTTAGACTCCCGTTAATCTCGCGGATAAGCTCGCGTTAGGGTCGCGCATAAACTCGTACTCACCTCGTTAACTACGTGAATTAACTCGAGTTAATCTCGCGTTAACCGAGGCGATAAACCCGTGGAAAACTCGCGAACAAACGCACGTTAAATTCGCGTTATCCTCGAGGATTAACTCGCGGATAAGCTCGCGATACCAACGCATATAAACTCACGATAACCTCGCGCATAAATTCGTGTTAACATCGCCGATAAACTCGCGTTAAACTCGAGTTAACCTCGGGAATAAACTCGCGTTAACGTTCGCGCATAAATTCGCGCCAAACTCGCGGATAGACGCATATTAAACTCGCGATAATAACGCGAATAAACTCGCGATAGCCTTCCACACAAACCCGCATAATATCGCGGATAAAGTCGCGTTAATCTGACGGAAAAAACTCGCATTAACGTCGCGCATAAACTCGCGCTGACCGCGCCGATAAACAAAGTTAACCTCGCGGATTAACTCGCGTTAAATTTGCGTAAAGCTCGCGTTAATCTCGCTGATACACTTGAGTTAAACTTGTGGATGAACTCGCGCCAAATCGCGTTAACTTCGCGCATAAACGCCCGTTAAACTGGAGTTAACCTCGCTGATAAATTCGTAGTAACCTAGCGAATAAACTCACGTTAATCTCGCGTTGACATCGCGGATATACTCGTGCCAAACTCGCGATAACCTAGCTGGTAAACTCGCCTCATACTCGCGTTAACATCGCGTTTAATTCGCGCTGACAAACCGGGTAAATTCACGGCAACCTCGCCGTAAACTCGCGTTAACATCGCCGATAAACTCGCGTTAAACTCTAGCTAACCTCGAGGATAAACTCGTGTTAACCTCGCGTTAACATTGCGGATAAAACTGGTGTTAAACGCGCGTTTAACCTCACGGATAATCTCGTGATAACTTCGCGGATTAACTGTCTCTAACAACACTGTCTCTATAAACACGTAATAACCTCGCGGACCAATTCGCTTTAAACTCGCGTTAACCTTGCGTTTAACTCGCGCAACAACGCGGTAAAATCGCGATAACCTTCCAAATAGACTCGCATTAACATCGTCGATAAACTCGCGTTAAACTCAAGTTAACCTCGCGGATAAACTCGTGTTAATCTCGCGTTAACCTTGCGGATAAACTCGCGTGAAACACGCGCTGACCTCACGGATAATCTCGCGTCTACCTCGCGTCAAACTCGCGCTAAACAATGCGGATAAACTCCCGTTGAACTCCAGTTTATCTCACGGATGAACTCGCGTTAAACTCGAGTTAACATCAATTTAAACTCACCTTAACCTAACGGATAGGCTCGCGTTAATTCCCGCGGATAATCTCGCATTAGTGTCGCCTGGATAAACTCACGTTAACCACGCGTTAACATCGACGATAAACTCGCGTTGTACTCGAGTTAACCTCGGGGATAACCTCTTGTTAACCTCACGAATAAACTCGCGCCAAACTCGCGTTAACCTCGCGGATGAACTCATGTTAATCTCGCGTCAAACTAATATTATCGTGGAGAAACTCGCGATAACCATGCCCCATAAATTCGCATTAATATAGATAATAAACACGCGTTACTCGCGCTGACATCACGGTTAAACTCGAGTTGACTCTCGAAAAGAACGAGGCTAAGCTCGCGATATCTTCGCGAACAAATTCGCGTTAAACTTGAGTTAACCTTGCGTTGTACTCGCGCTAACAACGCGGATAAACCCGCGATAACCGTGCGGATGAACTCGCGTTAACATCGCCGATAAACTCGCGTTAAACTCAAATTAACCTCCTTTTAAATTCGCCTTAACCTAGTGGATAGACTTGCGTTATTCTCGCAGATAACCTCGCATTAGCGTCACCCATACACTCGCGCTCATGTCGAGTATAAACCTTGCTAATTAACTCACGTTAATCTTGCATTAACCTCGGGAATAACGAGCGTTAACCTGGCGGATTAACTATCGTTAAACTCGCCATAACCTCGGGAATAAATTCGCGTTAAACTCGCGAGTAAACACACGTTAACATCGCGGATTATTTTGCGTTAAACTTGCGTTCGCCTCGCGGACGAACTCGCGTTAACCTCACGGATAAACATACATTAAACTCCCGGATTAACTCGCGTTAAAATCGCGGATATTCTCACGCCAAACGCGCACTAACCATGCGGATAAACATGCATTAACCTCACGGACTAACTCGCTTTAATCTCGCTTTAACCACGGGGATAAACTAGCGTTAAACTCCCGGACAAACACTCGTTAACCTCGCGGATTAACTCGTGGATAAACTCGTGTTAACCTAGCAGATAAACTCGCGTTAACCTCGCGTTAAACTTGCATTAACCTCGCGGATAAACTCGTGTTAAACTCACGTTAACCTTGTGGATAAACTCGCGTTAAACTCGAGTTAACCTCGAGGATAAACTCGCGTTCAGCTCGAGTTAACCTCGCGGATAAACTCGTGTTAACCTAGCGGTTAGACTCGCGTTAATCTCGCGGATAAACTTGCGTTAAGCTCGCGTTAGCGCCGCGCATAAACTCGCGCTAGTCCCGCGGATAAACACCCGTTAACCTCGCAAATTAACTCGCGTTTATTTCGCGTTAACCTCGGTAATCAACTCCCGTTAAACTCGCGGACAAACAAATAAACTCGCATTGAACTCGAGTTAACCTCGGGGATAACCCCGTGTCAAACTCGTGATAATATCGCGGATAAACTCACGATAACCTTGTTCATAAATTCTCATTAATATCCTGGATAAACACGCGTTAAACTCGCGGACAAACAAATAAACTCGCATTGAACTCGAGTTAACCTCGGGGATAACCCCGTGTCAAACTCGTGATAATATCGCGGATAAACTCACGATAACCTTGTTCATAAATTCTCATTAATATCCTGGATAAACACGCGTTAAACTCGCGCTAACCTCACGGATAAATTCGCTTTAACCTTGCGGGTTAACTCTTGCTAACAACGCAGGTAAACTCGCGATAACCTCCCGGACAAATTTACGTTAAACTCTAGTTAACGTCGCGTTGTACTCGCGCTAAGAACGCGGATAAACTCGCGATAACCTCGCGCATAAACTTGCGTTAACATCGCCGATAAACTCACGAAAAACTCAAGTTAACCTCGTGGTGGATAAACGCATGTTAACCTCGCGGATAAATTCACTCCAAACGCGTGTTAACCTCGCGGAAAACACGCGTTAAACTCGGGTAAACTTCGCGCATAATTTCGATTTATCATCGCGGTTGAAGTCGCGTTTAATTCGACTAAACGCGGCGGATAAACTCGCGTTAAACTGGCATTACTCTCACGGATAGACTCGCATTAACATCGCGAACAGACTCCCGTTATACTCCCGTTGTTTCCGCGGATAAACTCGCGTTAACCACGTGTCGCGTTAAACTCGTGGATAAACTCTCGCTAAACTCGAGTTAACCTCCCAAATAAACTCGGGTTAAAGTCACGTTAACCTTACTGATTAACTCGCGGATAAACTCGCGTTAACATCGGGGATAAAGTCGCTTTAACCTCGCAGGTTACCTCGCGTTAAACTCGCGGATCAACTAGCGATAACCGCGTGTTAACATTAGGGATATACTCGCGTTACACTCGCGGACAATCACGCGTTAAATTCGCGTATAATCACGCGTTAACCTCACGTTAACGTTGCGTATAATCACGCGTTAACCGCGCGGATTAACTCGCGTTAAACTCGCCTTGGCCTTAGGGATAAACTCGCGTTAAACTCGCGGCTAAACACACGTTAACCTCGCGAATTTCCTCGCGCTAAACTTGCGTTAAACTCGCGCTACTCTTGCCGATAAACTCGCGTTAATCTCGCTTTAACCTCGGGGATAAACTCGCGTTCAACTCGCGGACAAACACTTGTTAAATTCGCGTTAAGCTCTCGGATTAATTCGTATTAATCTCCTGGATTAACTCGAGTTAATCTCGCGTTAATATCGCAGATTAATTCGCGTTAATCTCGCGTTAGCCTCGGGGATAAATTCGCTTTAAACTCGCGCTGACAACGTGGATTAACTCGCGATAACCTCGAGAATAACCTCGCGTTAGCATCGCTGATAAACGCGCGTTCAACTCGAGTTAAACGCGTGGATAAACTCGTGTTAGACTCGCTTTAACCTTGCGGACAAACTCGCGTAAGACACACGCTAACCTCACGGATAATCGTGCGCTGACAACGCGGATAATCTCCCTTCAAAATCGAGTTAACCTCGCGGATGAATACGCGTTAAATTTCAGTTAACCTCCCATTAAACTTAAACATCGCGCATAGACTCGTGCTAATCTCGCGAATAAACACGCGTTAACCTCGCGAATTAACTCGAGTTAATCTCGCATTAACCTCGCGGATTAACTAGTGTAAAACGCGCGTTAAACTCGCCTTAACCTCGGTTATAAATTCGCGTTACACTCGTGGGTAAACACACGTTAACATCGTGCATTAACTTGCGTTAAACTTGCATTACACTCTCATTAACCTCGCGGATAACCTCGCGTGAACCTAGCAGTTGACATGTGTTAACCTCCCGGATTAACTCGCATTAAACTCGCGGATATTCTCACGCCAAACGCCGGTTAACCACGCGGATAAACACGAGTGAACCTCACGGATTACCTCGGATTAATCTCGCTTTAACCTCGGGGATAAACTAGTTTTAAAATCGCGGACAAACACGCGTTACATTCGAGTTACCCTCGCAGGTTAACTTGAGGATAAACTCGTAATAAGCCCTGGGATAAATTCGCGCTAAGCTCGCGTTCAACTCGTGCTTACAACGCGGATAAACTCGCGATAACCTCGCGTATAAAATCGCGTCAACATCACCGATAAACGCACGTTTAACTCGCGTTAAACTCGCGTAAACCTCGCGCATAACCTCGCGTTAAATCTGCGTAACCCTCGTGGTTAAACTCGTATTAAACTCGTGTTAAACTTGCGGATAAGCGTGCGTAAATCACGTGCTAACCACACGGATAAACTCGCGTTACCGTCGCGTCAAAATCGGGCTAGCTACGTGAATAAACTCGCATTAAACTCTAGTGAACCTCGCGGATAAACGCGTGTTAAACTCGAGTAAACTTCGCGTTAAACACGCACCTAGTGGTTCGACTCGCGTTAAGTTCGCGGATAAACTCGGGTTAGCGTGATGCATATACTCGCGCTAATTTCACGGTTACTCGTTAATCTCGCGTTAACCTCGGAGATAAACTCGTGCTCAACTCGCGGACAAACACGCGTTAAATTCGCATTAACCTCGCGGATTAACTCGCGGATAAACTTGCGATAACAGCGCGGATAAACCCGCGATAACCTGGCGCATAAACTCGTATTAATATCGCCGATATACTCGAGACATACTCGATTTAACCTCGCGGATAAACTCGCGTTAATGTTGCGCATAAACTCGCGCTATAATCGCGGATAAACTCGCGTCAAACTCGAGTTAACCTCACCGATAAACTCGTGTTAATCTCGCGGATAAACTCGCGCCAAACCCGCATTAACCTCCTGGGTAAACTAAAGTTAAACTCTCGCTAATAACGCGGATCAACTCGCGATAACCTTGCGCACAAACTCGCATTAATATCGCGCAAAATACTCGCATTAAAGTGGCGGAAAAGCTCGGGTTAACTTAACGTCTGGCATAAACTCGCGCTGACCGTGCCGATAAACTCACGTCAATCTCGGGGATTAACTCGCGTTAAACTCGCAATCTCTGGGATAAACTCGCTTTAACTCGTGGATGAACACCCGTCAAAATCGCGTTACTCTCGCGTATAAACGCACGTTAAACTCGAGTTAACCTCGCGCGTACATTTGCGTTAACCTCGCGGATTAACTCGCGTTAAACTCGCGTAAACATCGCGAATATACTCACGCCATACTCGCGATCACTTCGCGGATAAATTCGCCTCATACTCGCGTAACATCGCGTTTAACACGCGCTAACAACGTGGATAAATTCGCGATAACCTCGTGCATCAACTCATGTTAACATAACAGATAAACACGCGCCAAAGTCGCGTTAACCTAGTGGATGGACTCGTAATAACCTCGTGTTAACATCGCCGATAAACACGCGTTAAACTCGAGTTAACCTCGGGGATAAACTCACGTTAACCTCAGGGATTACCTCGCGGATAAACTCGCGTTACCCGCACGGATAAACACGCGTTGACATCGTGGAATAATCTCGTGTTAAACCTGGGGATATATTCGGGGAGTCAAGCTGAGTTAACGCAAGTTTATCCGCGATGTCAATACGGGTAATGTGTCAATCAATTCGACTTCATTTGTGCCACCCTACAGCACCTTTTATTTGATCAAATTTGCCCATCTAGAAGGTCTTCTGGGAGGTTGTCACTTTTAGGGCCTTGGTTGCCCCATAAAGAGAGGCCTTATGCAGATGGGCAACATGTCAATCAACTCGTCTTCATTTGTGCCACCCTACAGCACCATTTATTTGATCCGATTTGCCCATATAGAAGGTATTCTGGGAGGTTGTCGCTTTTAGGGCCTTGGTTGCCCCATAAACAAAGGCCTTATGTGGACGGGCAACATGTCAGTCAACTCGTCTTCATTTGTGCCATCCTACAGCACCTTTTATTTGATCAGATTTGCCCATCTAGAAGGTTTTCTGGGAAGTTGTCACTTTTATGGCCTTGTTTGCCCCATAAAGAAAGGCCTTATGTGTATGGGCAACATTTCAATCAACTCGTCTTCATTTTTACCACCCTACAGCTTCTTTTATTTGATCAGCTTTGCCCATGTAGAAGGTTTTCTGGGAGGTTGTCACTTTTAGGGCCTTGGTTCCCCCATAAAGAAACGCCTTATTCAGAAGGGCAACATGTCAATCAACTCGTCTTCATTTGTGCAACCCTAAACCACCTTCAATTTGATCAGATTTGCCCATCTAGAAGGTTTTCTGGGAGGTTGTCACTTTTAAAGCCTTTAAAGCCTAAAGAAAGGCCTTATGCGGACGGGCAACATGTCAATCAACTCGTCTTCATTTGTGCCAACCTACAGCACCTTTTATTTGATCAGATTTGCCAATGTAGAAGGTTTTCTGGGAGGTTGTCACTTTTAGGGCCTTGGTTGCCCCATAAAGAAAGGCTTTATGTGGACGGGCAACATGTCAATCAACTCGTTTTCATTTGTGCCACCCTACAGAAACTTTTATTTGATCAGATTTGCCCATCTAGAAGGTTTTCTGGGAGGGTGTCACTTTTAGGGCCTTGGTTGCCCCATATAGAAAGACCTTATGCAGACGGGCAACATGTCCATCAACTCGTCTTCATTTGTGGCACCCTACAGCACCTTTTATTTGATCAGATTTGCCCATCTAGAAGGTTTGCTGGGAGGTTGTAACTTTTAGGGCCTTGGTTGCCCCATAAAGAAAGGCCTCATGTGGTCGACCAAAATGTCACTCAACTCGTCTTCATTCGTGGCACCCTACAGTACCATTTATTTGATCAGATTTGCCCATCTAGAAGGGTTTCTGGTAGGTTTTCACTTTTAGGGCCTTGGTTGCCCCATAAAGAAAGGCCTTATGCGGGCGGGCAACATGTCATTCAACTCGTCTTCATTTGTGCCACCCTACAGCACCATTTGTTTGATCAAATTTGCCCTTCTAGAATGTTTTCTGGGAGGTTGTCACTTTGAGGGCCTTGGTTGTCCCTTAAAGAAAGGCCTTATGTGGACGTGCAACATGTCAATCAAATCGTCTTCATTTGTGCCACCACACAGCACCATTTATTTGATCAGATTTGTCCATCTAGAAGGTTTTCTGGGAGGTTGTCACATTTAGGGCCTTGGTTGCCCCATAAAGAAAGGCCTTATGTGGACGGGCAACATCTCCATCAACTCGCCTTCATTTGTGCCACCCTACAGCTCCTTTTATTTGATCAGATTTGCCCATCTAGAAGGTTCTCTGGGAGGTTGTCACTTTTAGGGCCTTGGTTCCCCATAAAGAAAGGCCAGATGCGGAAGGGCAACACGTCAATCAACTCGCCTTCATTTGTGCAACCCTACAGCACCTTTTATTTGATCAGATGCGCCCATCTAGAAGGTTTTCTTGGAGGTTGTCCCTTTGAGGGTCTTTGTTGCCCAAAAAAGAAAGGCCTTATGTGGACGGGTAACATGTCAATCAACTCGTCTTCATTTGTGCTACCCTACAGCACCATTTGATCAGATTTGCCCTTCTAGAATGTTTTCTGGGAGGTTGTCACTTTGAGGGCCTTGGTTGTCCCTTAAAGAAAGGTCTTATGTGTATGGGCAACATTCAACTCATCTTCATTTTTACCACCCTACAGCTCCTTTTATTTGATCAAATTTGCCCATCTAGAAGGTTTTCTGGGAGGTTGTCACTTTTAGGGCCTTGGTTCCCCATAAAGAAAGGCCAGATGCGGAAGGGCAACATGTCAATCAACTCGCCTTCATTTGTGCAACCCTACAGCACCTTTTATTTGATCAGATGTGCCCATCTAGAAGGTTTTCTTGGAGGTTGTCCCTTTGAGGGCCTTTGTTGCCCCAAAAAGAAAGGCCTTATGTGGACGGGTAACATGTCAATCAACTCGTCTTCATTTGTGCTACCCTACAGCACCATTTATTTGATCATATTTGCCCATCTAGAAGGTTTTCTGGGAGGTTGTCACTTTTAGGGCCTTGGTTGCCCCATATAGAAAGGCCTTATGCGGACGGGCAACATGTCAATAAACTCGTCTTTATTTGTGCCACCCTACAGCACATTTTGCTGGATCAGATTTGCCTATGTAGAAGGTTTTCTGGGAGGTTGTCACTTTTAGGGCCTTGGTTGCCCCATAAACAAAGGCCTTATGTGGACGGGCAACATGTCCATCAACACGTCTTCATTTGTGCCACCCTACAGCACCATTTATTTGATCAGATTTGCCCATCTAGAAGGTTTTCTGGGAGGCTGCCACTTTTAGGGCCTTGGTTGCCCCATATAGAAAGGCCTTATGCAGACGGGCAACATGTCAATCAACTCGTCTTCGTTTGTGCCACCCTACAGCACCTTTTATTTGATCAGTTTTGCCCATGTAGAAGGTTTTCTGGGAGGTTGTCACTTTTAGGGCCTTGGTTGCCCCATAAAGAAAGTCTTTATGCGGACGTCAACATGTCAATCAACTCATCTTCGTTTGTGCCACCCTACAGAAACTTTTATTTGATCAGATTTGGCCATCTAGAAGGTTTTCTGGGAGGGTGTCACTTTTAGGGCCTTGGTTACCTCATAAAGAAAGGCCATATGCGGACGGGCAACATGTCAATCAACTCGTCTTCATTTGTACCACCCTACAGCTCCTTTTATTTTATCAGATTTGCCCATCTAGAAGGTTTTCTGGGAGGTTGTCACTTTTAAGGCCTTGGTTTCCCCATAAAGAAAGGCCTCGTGCGGACGGGCAACATGTCAATCAACTCGTCTTCATTTGTGCCACCCTACAGCACCTTTTATTTGATCAGATTTGCGCATCTAGAAGGTTTTCTGGGAGTGTGTCACTTTCACGGCCTTGGTTGCCCCATAAAGAAAGGCCTTATGCGGACGGGCAACATATCAATCAACTCGTCTTCGTTTGTGCCACCCTACAGCGCCATTTATTTGATCAGTTTTGCCCATCTAGAAGATTTTCTGGGAGGTTGTCACTTTTAGGGCCTTGGTTGCCCCATAAAGAAAGGCCTCATGCGGACGGGCAGCATGTCAATCAACTCATTTGTGCCACCCTACCGTAGGTGCCATTTTTCCTGTTTTGATGAAATAAAATATGTCAAAATGTCAAAATGTCAAATAAGTAACTAACTTCACATCGCTGATTATCTGGGAGTTAATCCGCGAGGTTAAAGCGTGTTTGTCCAGGAGTTTAACGCTAGTTTATCCCCGTGGTTAAAGCGAGATTAACGCGAGTTAGTCCTTGAGGTTAACGATTGTTTATCCGCATGGTTAGTGCGCGTTTGGCTTGAGAATATCCGCGAGTTCATCCGGGAGGTTAACGCATGTTTATCCGTGAAGTTAATGCGAGTTCGTCCGCAAGTTTAACGCAAATTTAACGCAAATTAATTCACGATGTGAACGTGTGTTTACCCGTGAATTTAACGCGAACTTATCCCCGAGGTAATGGCGAGTTTAACGCGAGTTTAACGATAGTTAATCCGCCAGGTTAACGTGTGCTTATCCCCAAGGTTAATGCAAGATTAACGCGAGTTAATCAGCGAGGTTAACGCGTGTTTATACACGGGATGAGCGCGATTGTATGGCCGACGCTAATGCGAGATTATCTAACTGACGGCGTAGTCACCCCTGATATGAGAATTTCAGCTACTAAGGTTCATATTCCTTCTAGGGGATATCAGCCCTGTCAGACATTGTCGGGCTAAAGGCCTGGAATGGCACAGTGTCTGTGTGTTTCCGCCGGAATTTAGGGAATGTATGAAAACCGTGACCCCATTATCATTAAATTTACGGTCGTAGTCACCACTACATGACATGAGCATTTCAGCTACCGAGGTTGATGTTCCCTCTCGGGGATATCAGCTGGGTTAGGAAATATCGGGCTGAAGCTCTGGAAAAGTACAGTGGCTGTGTATTTTCACCGGATATTTAAAATGTATCAAGATCGTGACCCCTTAGCACCTAATTGACGCCCGTAGTCACCCCTGACATTAGAATTTCGGCTACCGAGGCTGAAATTCCTTCTGGAGTTTATCAGCCCTGTCAGACATCGTCGGGCTAAAGGTCTGGATTGGCACAACGGCTGTGTGTTTCCGCTGGATTTTGGGAATGTATCAAAACCGTGATCTCCCTTATCACCTAATTGACGGTCGTAGTCAACCCTGACATGAGAAGTTCAGCCACCGAGGTTGATATTCCCTCTCAGGAATATCAGCCCTCTCAGACAATGTCGGGCTAGGGGTCGGGAATGGCACAGTGGCTGTGTATTTTGACCGGGTATCAGGAATGTATCAAAAGCCTGGCCTCTTAACTACTCAATGTCCCCATAGTCACCAATGACATGAAAATTTCAGCTACCGAGATTGATATTCCCTCTCGGGGATATCAGACCTGTCAGACAATGCGCGGCTAAAGGTCGAGAATGGCACAGTGGCTGTGTATTTCAAACGCATTTTGGGAATGTATCAGAACCGTGACCCCCTTATAACCCAACTGACGACCGTAGTCACCCCTGACATGAGAATTTAAGCTACTGATGTTCATATTCCTTCTCGGGGATATCAGCCCTGTCAGACATTGTCGGGCTAAAGGTCTAGAAAGGCAGAGTGGCTGTGTGTTTCCGCCGGATTTTTGGGAATGTATCAAAACCGTGACCCCTTTATCACCAAATTGACGGTCGTAGTCGCATTTTCCTGACATGAGGATTTCAGCTACAGAGGTTGATATTCCCTCTCGGGCATATCAGACCTGTCATACAATGTCCGGCTAAAGGTCCAGAATGGCACAGTAACTGCGTATTTCAAACGGATATTGAGAATGTGTTAGAACCGTGACCCCTTATAACCTAACTGAGGGCCGCAGTCTCTCCAGACAGGAGAATGTAAGCTACTGCAGCCCATATTCCATCTCGAGGATATCAGCCCTATCAGACATTGTCGGGATAAAGGTCTGGAATGGCACAGTGGCTGTGTGTTTCCGTCTGATTTTGGAAATGTATCAAAACCATGACCCCTTTATCAACAAAATGACGCTCGTAATCAGCCCTGTCATGAGAATTTCAGCTACCGAGGTTGATGTTCCCACTCGGGGATACCACCTGGGTTAAGAAATATCGAGCTAAAGCTCGTGAACAATACAGTGGCTGTGTATTTTCGCATGATTTAAAAATGTAACAAAATCATGACCCCTTATCACCTAATTGACGCCCGTAGTCATCCCTGACATTATAATTTCGACTACCGAGTTTGATATTCATTCTCGGGAATATCAGCCCTGTCAGACATTGTCGGGCTAAAAGTCTGGAATGGCGCAGTGGCTGTGTTTTTCCGCCGGATTTATGGAATGTATCAAAACCGTGCCCCCCTTATCTCTAAAGTGACGGTCCATAGTCACCCCTGACATGAGAATTTCAGCTACCGAGGTTGATATTCCCTCTCAGGGATATCAGTCCTACCAGACGATATCGGCCTAGGGGTCGGAAATGGCACAGTGGCTGTGTATTTTGACCGGATATCAGGAATGTATCAAAAGCCTGGCCTCTTAGCTACTCAATGACCCCATAGTCACCACTGACATAAAAATTTCAGCTACCGAGGTTGATATTCCCTCTCGGGGATATCAGACCTATCAGACAGTGTCCGGATAAAGGTCGAAAATGGCACAGTGGCTGTGTATTTCAAACGGATAGTGGGAACGTATCTGAACAGTGACCCCCTTAAACCCTAACTGACGGCCGTAGTCACCCCTGACATGACAATTTAAGGTACTGAGGTCGATATTCCTTCTCAGGGATATCAGCCCTGTCAGACATTGTCGGCCTGAAGGTCTGGAATGGCACAGTGGCTGTGTGTTTCAGCCGGATTTTGGGAATGTATCAAAACCGTGACCCCCTTATCACCAAATTGACGGTCGTAGTCATCCCTAACATGAGAATTTCAGCTACCGAGGTTGATATTCCCTCTCAGGGATATCATTCCTATCAGACAATGTCGGGCTAAAGGTCTGGAATCGCACAGTGGCTGTGTGTTTCAAACGCATTTAGGGAATGTATCAAAACCGTGACTCCCTTATCACCAAATTGACGCTCGTAGTCACCACTGATATGAGAATTTCAGCTACCGATGTCGATATTCCTTCTCGGGAATATTAGCCCTGTCAGACATTGTCGGGCTAAAGGTCGAGAATGGCACAGTGGCTGTGTATTTCAAACGGATATTGGGAATGTATCGGAAGCGTGACCCCCTTATAACCTAACTGGTGGCCGTAGTCACCCCTGACATGAGAATTTAAGCTACTGAGTTTCATATTCCTTCTCGGAGATATCAGCCCTGTCAGACATTGTCGGGCTAAAGGTCTGGAATGGCACAGAGACTGTGTTTCCGCCGGATTTTGGAAATGTATCAAAACCGTGGCCCCCTTATCACCAGATTGACGGTCGTAGTCCCCCTGACTTGAGAATTTCCGCTACCGAGTTTGATTTTCCTTCTCAGGGATATCAGCCCTATCAGACAATGTCGGGCTAAAGGTCTGGAATCGCATAGTGGCTGTGTGTTTCGAACGAATTTTGGGAATGTATCAAAACCGTGACATCCTTATCACCAAATTGACCCTCGTAGGCACCACTGATATGAGAATTTCAGCTACCGAGCTTGATATTCCTTCTCGGGAATATCAGCCCTCTCAGACATTGTCGGGCTAAAGGTCTGGAATCGCAAAGTGGCTGTGCGTTTGAAACGGATATTCGGAATGTATCAGAACCGTGACCCCCATAATACCTAACTGGCGGACGTAGTCACCCCTGACAGGAGAATTTAAGCTACTGAGGTTGATATCCCTTCTCGGGGATATCAGCCCTGTCAGATATTGTCGGTCTAAAGATCTAGAGTGGCACAATGGTTGTGTATTTTCACCGGATATTGGAAATGTATCAAAATCGTGACCCCATATCACCTAATTGACGCCCGTAGTCATCCCTGACATTAGAATTTCGGCTACCGAGGTTGATATTCCTTCTCGGGAATATCAGCCCTGTCAGACATTGTCGGGCTGAAGGTTTGGTATAGCACAGTGGCTGTGTGTTTCAGCCCGATTTTGGGAATGTATCAAAAGCGTGACCCCCTTATCACCAAATTGACGGTCGTAGTCACCCCTAACATGAAAATTTCAGCTACCGAGGTTGATATTCCCTCCCGTGGATATCTGACCTGTCAGACAATGTTCGGATAAAGGTCGAGAATGGCACAGTGGCTCTGTATTTGAAACGGATATTGGGAACGTATCTGATCCGTGACCCCCTTATAACCTGACTGACCACCGTAGTCACTACTGACATGAGAATTTAAGCTACTGAGGTTATTTTTAATTCTCGGGGATATCAGCCCTGTCAGACATTTCCGAGCTGAAGGTCTGGAATGGCACGGTGGCTCTGTGTTCCTGCCGGATTTTGACATTGTCGGGATAAACGTCTGGAATGGCACAGTGGCTGTGTGTTTCCCTCTGATTTTGGAAATGTATCAAAATTGTGACCCCTTATCACCAAAATGGCGCTCGTAATCAGCCCTGTCATGAGAATTTCAGCAACCGAGGTTGATGTTCCCACTCGGGGATACCACCTGGCTTAAGATATATCGGGCTGAAGCCCGTGAACAATACAGTGGCTGTGTATTTTCACAGGATTTAAAAATGTATCAAAATCGTGACCCCTTATCACCTAATTAACGCCAATAGTTATCCCTGACATTAAAATTTCCACTACCGAGTTTGCTATTCCTTTTCGGGAATATCAGCCCTGTCAGATATTGTCGGGCTGAAGGTTTGGTATAGCACAGTGGCTGTGTGTTTCAGCCTGATTTTGGGAATGTATCAAAAGCGTGACCCCCTTATCACCAAATTGACGGTCGTAGTCACCCCCAACATCAAAATTTCAGCTACCGAGGTTGATATTCCCTCTCGTGGATATCTGACCTGTGAGACAATGTCCGGATAATGGTCGAGAATGGTACACTGGCTGTGTATTTGAAACGAATATTGGGAACGTATCTGAACCCTGACCCCCTTATACCCTAACTGACGACCGTTGTCACTACTGACATGAGAATTAAAACTACTGAGGTTATTATTAATTCTCGGGGATATCTGCCCTGTCAGACATTTCCGGGATAAACGTCTGGAATGGCACAGTGGCTGTGTGTTTCCGTCTGATTTTGGAAATGTATCAAATCCGTGACCCCCTTATCACCAAAATGACGCTCGTAATCAGCCCTGTCATGCGAATTTCAGCTACCGAGGTTGATGTTCCCACTCGGGGATACCACCTGGGTTAAGAAATATCGGTCTGAAGCTCGTGAACAACACAGTGGCTGTTTTTTTTCACAGGATTTAAAAATGTATCAAAGTCGTGACCCCTTATCACCTAATTGACGCCTATAGTCATCCCTGACATTAAAATTTCGACTACCGAGTTTGATATTCCTTCTTGGGAATATCAGCCCTGTCAGACATTGTCGGGCTAAAAGTCTGGAATGGCACAGTGGCTGTGTGTTCCCGCCGGATTTATGGAATGTATCAAAACCGTGTCCCCCTTATCACCAAATTGACGGTCCATTTTCACCCCTGACATGAGAATTTCAGCTACCGAGGTTGATATTCCCTCTCAGGGATATCAGCCCTATCAGACGATGTCGGCCTAGGGGTCGGGAATGGCACAGTGGCTGTGTATTTTGACCGGATATCAGGAATGTATCAAAAGCCTGGCCTCTTATCACCTCAATGTCCCCATAGTCACCACTGACATGAACATTTCAGCTACCGAGGTTGATATCCCCTCTCGGGGATATCAGACCTATCAGACAATGTCCGGATAAAGGTCGAGATTGGCACAATGGCTGTGTATTTCAAACGGATAGTGGGAACCTGTCTGAACAGTGACCCCCTTATACCCTAATTGACGGCCGTAGTCACCCCTGACATGACAATTTAAGCTACTGAGGTCGATATTCCTTCTCAGGGATATCAGCCCTGTCAGACATTGTCGGGCTGAAGGTCTGGAATGGCACAGTGGGTGGGTGTTTCAGCCGGATTTTGGGAATGTATCAAAACCGTGACCCCCTTATCACCAAATTGATGTTCGTAGTCATCCCTAACATGAGAATTTCAGCTACCGAGGTTGATATTCCCTCTCAGGAATATCAGTCCTATCAGACAATGTCGGGCTAAAGGTCTGGAGTCGCACAGTGGCTGTGTGTTTCAAACGCATTTAGGCAATGTATCAAAACCGTGACTCCCTTATCACCAAATTGACGCTCGTAGTCACCACTGATATGAGAATTTCAGCTACCGATGTCGATATTCCTTCTCAGGAATATTAGCCCTCTCAGACATTGTCGGGCTAAAGGTCGAGAATGGCACAGTGGCTGTGTATTTCAAACGGATATTGGGAATGTATCCGAAGCGTGACCCCCTTATAACCTAACTGGTGGCCGTAGTCACCCCTGACATGAGAATTTAAGCTACTGAGTTTCATATTCATCTCGGGGATATCAGTCCTGTCAGACATTGTCGGGCTGAAGGTCTGGAATGGCATAGTGACTGTGTTTCCGCCGGATTTTGGGAATGTATCAAAATCGTGCCCCCCTTATCACAGATTTACGGTCATAGTCCCCCCTGACTTGGGAATTTCAGCTACCGACTTTGATTTTCCTTCTCAGGGATATCAGCCCTATCAGACTATGTCGGCCTAAAGGTCTCGAATCGCATAGTGGCTGTGTGTTTCAAACGCATTTTGGGAATGTATCAAAACCGTGACATCCTTATCACCAAATTGACGCTCGTAGTCACCACTGATATGAGAATTTCAGCTACCGAGCTTGATATTCCATCTCGGGAATATCAGCCCTGTCAGACATTGTCGGGCTAAAGGTCTGGAATCGCAAAGTGGCTGTGTGTTTGAAATGGATATTCGGAATGTATCAGAACCGTGAGCCCCATAATACCTAACTGGCGGACGTAGTCACCCCTGACAGGAGAATTTAAGCTACTGAGGTTGATATTCCTTCTCGGGGATATCAGCTCTGTCAGACATTGTCGGCCTAAAGATCTAGAACGGCACAATGGTTGTGTATTTTCACCGGATATTGGAAATGTATCAAAATCGTGACCTCATATCACCTAATTGACGCCCGTAGTCACCCTGACATTAGAATTTCGGCTACCGAGGTTGATATTCCTTCTCGGGAATATCAGCCCTGTCAGACATTGTCGGGCTGAGGGTTTGGTAGAGTACAGTGGCTGTGTGTTTCAGCCTGATTTTGGGAATGTATCAAAAGCGTGACCCCCTTATCACCAAATTCACGGTCGTAGTCACCCCTAACATCAAAATTTCAGCTACCGAGGTTGATATTCCCTCTCGTGGATATCTGACCTGTGAGACAATGTCCGAATAAAGGTCGAGAATGGTACAGTGGCTGTGTATTTGAAACGAATATTGGGAACGTATCTGAACCCTGACCCCCTTATACCCTAACTGACGACCGTAGTCACTACTGACATGAGAATTTAAGCTACTGAGGTTATTATTAATTCTCGGGGATATCTGCCCTGTCAGACATTTCCGGGATAAACGTCTGGAATGGCACAGCGGCTGTGTGTTTCCGTCTGATTTTGGAAATGTATCAAATCCGTGACCCCCTTATCACCAAAATGACGCTCGTAATCAGCCCTGTCATGCGAATTTCAGCTACCGAGGTTGATGTTCCCACTCGGGGATACCACCTGGGTTAAGAAATATCGAGCTGAAGCTCGTGAACAATACAGTGGCTGTGTTTTTTCACAGGATTTAAAAATGTATCAAAGTCGTGACCCCTTATCACCTAATTGACGCCTATAGTCATCCCTGACATTAAAATTTCGACTACCGAGTTTGATATTCCTTCTTGGGAATATCAGCCCTGTCAGACATTGTCGGGCTAAAAGTCTGGAATGGCACAGTAGCTGTGTGTCCCCGCCGGATTTATGGAATGTATCAAAACCGTGTCCCCCTTATCACCAAATTGACTGTCCATTTTCACCCCTGACATGAGAATTTCAGCTACCGAGGTTGATATTCCCTCTCAGGGATATCAGCCCTATCAGACGATGTCGACCTAGGGGTCGGAAATGGCACAGTGGCTGTGTATTTTGACCGGATATCAGGGATGTATCAAAAGCCTGGCCTCTTATCACCTTAATGTCCCCATACTCACTACTGACATGAACATTTCAGCTACCGAGGTTGATATCCCCTCTCGGGGATATCAGACCTATCAGACAATGTCCGGATAAAGGTCGAGATTGGCACAATGGCTGTGTATTTCAAACGGATAGTGGGAACGTATCTGAACAGTGACCCCCTTATACCCTAATTGACGGCCGTAGTCACCCCTGACATGACAATTTAAGCTACTGAGGTCGATATTCCTTCTCAGGGATATCAGCCCTGTCAGACATTGTCGGGCTGAAGGTCTGAAATGGCACAGAGGGTGTGTGTTTCAGCCGGATTTTGGGAATGTATCAAAACCGTGACCCCCTTATCACCAAATTGATGGTCGTAGTCATCCCTAACATGAGAATTTCAGCTACCGACGTTGATATTCCCTCTCAGGGATATCAGTCCTATCAGACAATGTCGGGCTAAAGGTCTGGAGTCGCACAGTGGCTGTGTGTTTCAAACGCATTTAGGGAATGTATCAAAACCGTGACTCCCTTATCACCAAATTGACGCTCGTAGTCACCACTGATATGAGAATTCCAGCTACCGATGTCGATATTCCTTCTCAGGAATATTAGCCCTCTCAGACATTGTCGGGCTAAAGGTCGAGAATGGCACAGTGGCTGTGTATTTCAAACGGATATTGGGAATGTATCCGAAGCGTGACCCCCTTATAACCTAACTGGTGGCGGTAGTCACCCCTGACATGAGAATTTAAGCTACTGAGTTTCATATTCATCTCGGGGATATCAGCCCTGTCAGACATTGTCGGGCTGAAGGTCTGGAATGGCATAGTGACTGTGTTTCCGCCGGATTTTGGGAATGTATCAAAATCGTGCCCCCCTTATCACAGATTGACGGTCATAGTCCCCCCTGACTTGAGAATTTCAGCTACCGACTTTGATTTTCCTTCTCAGGGATATCAGCCCTATCAGACTATGTCGGCCTAAAGGTCTCGAACCGCATAGTGGCTGTGTGTTTCAAACTCATTTTGGGAATGTATCAAAACCGTGACATCCTTATCACCAAATTGACGCTCGTAGTCACCACTGATATGAGAATTTCAGCTACCGAGCTTGATATTCCTTCTCGGGAATATCAGCCCTGTCAGACATTGTCGGGCTGAAGGTCTGGAATCGCAAAGTGGCTGTGTGTTTGAAATGGATATTCGGAATGTATCAGAACCGTGAGCCCCATAATACCGAACTGGCGGACGTAGTCACCCCTGACAGGAGAATTTAAGCTACTGAGGTTGATATTCCTTCTCGGGGATATCAGCCCTGTCAGACATTGTCGGCCTAAAGATCTAGAACGGCACAATGGTTGTGTATTTTCACCGGATATTGGAAATGTATCAAAATCGTGACCTCATATCACCTAATTGACGCCCGTAGTCACCCTGACATTAGAATTTCGGCTACCGAGGTTGATATTCCTTCTCGGGAATATCAGCCCTGTCAGACATTGTCGGGCTGAAGGTTTGGTATAGTACAGTGGCTGTGTGTTTCAGCCTGATTTTGGGAATGTATCAAAAGCGTGACCCCCTTATCACCAAATTCACGGTCGTAGTCACCCCTAACATCAAAATTTCAGCTTCCGAGGTTGATATTCCCTCTCGTGGATATCTGACCTGTCAGACAATGTCCGGATAAAGGTCGAGAATGGTACAGTGGCTGTGTATTTGAAACGAATATTGGGAACGTATCTGAACCCTGACCCCCTTATACCCTAACTGACGACCGTAGTCACTACTGACATGAGAATTTAAGCTACTGAGGTTATTATTAATTCTCGGGGATATCTGCCCTGTCAGACATTTCCGGGATAAACGTCAGGAATGGCACAGTGGCTGTGTTTTTCCGCCGGATTTATGGAATGTATCAAAACCGTGCCCCCCTTATCTCTAAAGTGACGGTCCATAGTCACCCCTGACATGAGAATTTCAGCTACCGAGGTTGATATTCCCTCTCAGGGATATAAGTCCTACCTGACGATATCGGCCTAGGGGTCGGAAATGGCACAGTGGCTGTGTATTTTGACCGGATATCAGGAATGTATCAAAAGCCTGGCCTCTTAGCTACTCAATGACCCCATAGTCACCACTGACATAAAAATTTCAGCTACCGAGGTTGATATTCCCTCTCGGGGATATCAGACCTATCAGACAGTGTCCGGATAAAGGTAGAAAATGGCACAGTGGCTGTGTATTTCAAACGGATAGTGGGAACGTATCTGAACAGTGACCCCCTTACACCCTAACTGACGGCCGTAGTCACCCCTGACATGACAATTTAAGGTACTGAGGTCGATATTCCTTCTCAGGGATATCAGCCCTGTCAGACATTGTCGGCCTGAAGGTCTGGAATGGCACAGTGGCTGTGTGTTTCAGCCGGATTTTGGGAATGTATCAAAACCGTGACCCCCTTATCACCAAATTGACGGTCGTAGTCATCCCTAACATGAGAATTTCAGCTACCGAGGTTGATATTCCCTCTCAGGGATATCAGTCCTATCAGACAATGTCGGGCTAAAGGTCTGGAATCGCACAGTGGCTGTGTGTTTCAAACGCATTTAGGGAATGTATCAAAACCGTGACTCCCTTATCACCAAATTGACGCTCGTAGTCACCACTGATATGAGAATTTCAGCTACCGATGTCGATATTCCTTCTCGGGAATATTAGCCCTGTCAGACATTGTCGGGCTAAAGGTCGAGAATGGCACAGTGGCTGTGTATTTCAAACGGATATTGGGAATGTATCCGAAGCGTGACCCCCTTATAACCTAACTGGTGGCCGTAGTCACCCCTGACATGAGAATTTAAGCTACTGAGTTTCATATTCCTTCTCGGAGATATCAGCCCTGTCAGACATTGTCGGGCTAAAGGTCTGGAATGGCACAGAGACTGTGTTTCCGCCGGATTTTGGAAATGTATCAAAACCGTGGCCCCCTTATCACCAGATTGACGGTCGTAGTCCCCCTGACTTGAGAATTTCCGCTACCGAGTTTGATTTTCCTTCTCAGGGATATCAGCCCTATCAGACAATGTCGGGCTAAAGGTCTGGAATCGCATAGTGGCTGTGTGTTTCGAACGAATTTTGGGAATGTATCAAAACCGTGACATCCTTATCACCAAATTGACCCTCGTAGGCACCACTGATATGAGAATTTCAGCTACCGAGCTTGATATTCCTTCTCGGGAATATCAGCCCTCTCAGACATTGTCGGGCTAAAGGTCTGGAATCGCAAAGTGGCTGTGCGTTTGAAACGGATATTCGGAATGTATCAGAACCGTGACCCCCATAATACCTAACTGGCGGACGTAATCACCCCTGACAGGAGAATTTAAGCTACTGAGGTTGATATTCCTTCTCGGGGATATCAGCCCTGTCAGATATTGTCGGCCTAAAGATCTAGAGTGACACAATGGTTGTGTATTTTCACCGGATATTGGAAATGTATAAAAATCGTGACCCCATATCACCTAATTGACGCCCGTAGTCATCCCTGACATAAGAATTTCGGCTACCGAGGTTGATATTCCTTCTCGGGAATATCAGCCCTGTCAGACATTGTCGGGCTGAAGGTTTGGTATAGCACAGTGGCTGTGTGTTTCAGCCCGATTTTGGGAATGTATCAAAAGCGTGACCCCCTTATCACCAAATTGACGGTCGTAGTCACCCCTAACATGAAAATTTCAGCTACCGAGGTTGATATTCCCTCCCGTGGATATCTGACCTGTCAGACAATGTTCGGATAAAGGTCGAGAATGGCACAGTGGCTGTGTATTTGAAACGGATATTGGGAACGTATCTGATCCGTGACCCCCTTATAACCTGACTGACCACCGTAGTCACTACTGACATGAGAATTTAAGCTACTGAGGTTATTTTTAATTCTCGGGGATATCAGCCCTGTCAGACATTTCCGAGCTGAAGGTCTGGAATGGCACGGTGGCTCTGTGTTCCTGCCGGATTTTGACATTGTCGGGATAAACGTCTGGAATGGCACAGTGGCTGTGTGTTTCCCTCTGATTTTGGAAATGTATCAAAATTGTGACCCCTTATCACCAAAATGGCGCTCGTAATCAGCTCTGTCATGAGAATTTCAGCAACCGAGGTTGATGTTCCCACTCGGGGATACACCTGGGTTAAGATATATCGGGCTGAAGCCCGTGAACAATACAGTGGCTGTGTATTTTCACAGGATTTAAAAATGTATCAAAATCGTGACCCCTTATCACCTAATTAACGCCAATAGTTATCCCTGACATTAAAATTTCGACTACCGAGTTTGCTATTCCTTTTCGGGAATATCAGCCCTGTCAGACATTGTCGGGCTAAAAGTCTGGAATGGCACAGCGGCTGTGTGTTCCCGCCAGATTTATGGAATGTATCAAAACCGTGTCCCCCTTATCACCAAATTGACGGTCCATTGTCACCCCTGACATGAGAATTTCAGCTACGGAGGTTGACATTCCCTCTCAGGGATATCAGCCCTATCAGACGACGTCGGCCTAGGGGTCGGGAATGGCACAGTGGCTGTGTATTTTGACCGGATATCAGGAATGTATCAATAGCCTGGCCTCTTATCTACTCAATGTCCCCATAGTCACCACTGACATGAAAATTTCAGCTACCGAGGTTTATATTCCCTCTCGGGGATATCAGACCAATCAGACAATGTCCAGATAAAGGTCGAGCATGGCACAATGGCTGTGTATTTCAAACGGATAGTGGGGACGTATCTGAACAGTGACCCCCTTATACCCTAACTGACGGCCGTAGTCACCCCTGACATGACAATTTAAGCTAGTGAGGTCGATATTCCTTCTCAGGGATATCAGCCCTGTCAGACATTGTCGGGCTGAAGTTCTGGAATGGCACAGTGGCTGTGTGTTTCAGCCGGATTTTGGGAATGTATCAAAACCGTGACCCCCTTATCACCAAATTGACGGTCGTAGTCATCCCTAACATGAGAATTTCAGCTACCGAGGTTGATATTCCCTCTCAGGGATATCAGTCCTATCAGACAATGTCGGGCTAAATGTCTGGAGTCGCACAGTGGCTGTGTGTTTCAAACGCATTTAGGGAATGTATCAAAACCGTGACTCCCTTATCACCAAATTGACGCTCGTAGTCACCACTGATATGAGAATTTCAGCTACCGATGTCGATATTCCTTCTCAGGAATATTAGCCCTGTCAGACATTGTCGGGCTAAAGGTCGAGAATGGCACAGTGGCTGTGTATTTCAAACGGATATTGGGAATGTATCCGAAGCGTGACCCCCTTATAACCTAACTGGTGGCCGTAGTCACCCCTGATATGTGAATTTAAGCTACTGAGTTTCATATTCATCTCGGGGATATCAGCCCTGTCAGATATTTTCGGGCTGAAGGTCTGGAATGGCACAGTGACTGTTTCCGCCGGATTTTGGGAATGTATCAAAATCGTGCCCCCCTTATCACAGATTGACGGACGTAGTCCCCCCTGACTTGAGAATTTCAGCTACCGACTTTGATTTTCCTTCTCAGGGATATCAGCCCTATCAGACAATGTCGGCCTAAAGGTCTGGAATCGCATAGTGGCTGTGTGTTTGAAACGCATTTTGGGAATGTATCAAAATCGTGACATCCTTATCACCAAATTGACGCTCGTAGTCACCACTGATATGAGAATTTCAGCTACCGAGCTTGACATTCCTTCTCGGGAATATCAGCCCTGTCAGACATTGTCGGGCTAAAGGTCTGGAATCGTAAGGACGCTGTGTGTTTGAAACGGATATTCGGAATGTATCAGAACCGTGAGCCCCATAATACCTAACTGGCGGACGTAGTCACCCCTGACAGGAGAATTTAAGCTACTGAGGTTGATATTCCTTCTCGGGAATATCAGCCCTGTCAGACATTGTCGGCCTAAAGATCTAGAATGGCACAATGGTTGTGTATTTTCACCGGATATTGGAAATGTATCAAAATCGTGACCCCATATCACCTAATTGACGCCCGTAGTCACCCTGACATTAGAATTTCGGCTACCGAGGTTGATATTCCTTCTCGGGAATATCAGCCCTGTCAGATATTGTCGGGCTGAAGGTTTGGTATAGCACAGTGGCTGTGTGTTTCAGCCTGATTTTGGGAATGTATCAAAAGCGTGAGCCCTTTATCACCAAATTGACGGTCGTAGTCACCCCCAACATCAAAATTTCAGCTACCGAGGTTGATATTCCCTCTCGTGGATATCTGACCTGTGAGACAATGTCCGGATAATGGTCGAGAATGGTACACTGGCTGTGTATTTGAAACGAATATTGGGAACGTATCTGAACCCTGACCCCCTTATACCCTAACTGACGACCGTTGTCACTACTGACATGAGAATTAAAACTACTGAGGTTATTATTAATTCTCGGGGATATCTGCCCTGTCAGACATTTCCGGGATAAACGTCTGGAATGGCACAGTGGCTGTGTGTTTCCGTCTGATTTTGGAAATGTATCAAATCCGTGACCCCCTTATCACCAAAATGACGCTCGTAATCAGCCCTGTCATGCGAATTTCAGCTACCGAGGTTGATGTTCCCACTCGGGGATACCACCTGGGTTAAGAAATATCGGGCTGAAGCTCGTGAACAACACAGTGGCTGTTTTTTTTCACAGGATTTAAAAATGTATCAAAGTCGTGACCCCTTATCACCTAATTGACGCCTATAGTCATCCCTGACATTAAAATTTCGACTACCGAGTTTGATATTCCTTCTTGGGAATATCAGCCCTGTCAGACATTGTCGGGCTAAAAGTCTGGAATGGCACAGTGGCTGTGTGTTCCCGCCGGATTTATGGAATGTATCAAAACCGTGTCCCCCTTATCACCAAATTGACGGTCCATTTTCACCCCTGACATGAGAATTTCAGCTACCGAGGTTGATATTCCCTCTCAGGGATATCAGCCCTATCAGACGATGTCGGCCTAGGGGTCGGGAATGGCACAGTGGCTGTGTATTTTGACCGGATATCAGGAATGTATCAAAAGCCTGGCCTCTTATCACCTCAATGTCCCCATAGTCACCACTGACATGAACATTTCAGCTACCGAGGTTGATATCCCCTCTCGGGGATATCAGACCTATCAGACAATGTCCGGATAAAGGTCGAGATTGGCACAATGGCTGTGTATTTCAAACGGATAGTGGGAACGTATCTGAACAGTGACCCCCTTATACCCTAATTGACGGCCGTAGTCACCCCTGACATGACAATTTAAGCTACTGAGGTCGATATTCCTTCTCAAGGATATCAGCCCTGTCAGACATTGTCGGGCTGAAGGTCTGGAATGGCACAGTGGGTGTGTGTTTCAGCCGGATTTTGGGAATGTATCAAAACCGTGACCCCCTTATCACCAAATTGATGGTCGTAGTCATCCCTAACATGAGAATTTCAGCTACCGAGGTTGATATTCCCTCTCAGGAATATCAGTCCTATCAGACAATGTCGGGCTAAAGGTCTGGAGTCGCACAGTGGCTGTGTGTTTCAAACGCATTTAGGGAATGTATCAAAACCGTGACTCCCTTATCGCCAAATTGACGCTCGTAGTCACCACTGATATGAGAATTTCAGCTACCGATGTCGATATCCCTTCTCAGGAATATTAGCCCTCTCAGACATTGTCGGACTAAAGGTCGAGAATGGCACAGTGGCTGTGTATTTCAAACGGATATTGGGAATGTATCCGAAGCGTGACCCCCTTATAACCTAACTGGTGGCCGTAGTCACCCCTGACATGAGAATTTAAGCTACTGAGTTTCATATTCATCTCGGGGATATCAGTCCTGTCAGACATTGTCGGGCTGAAGGTCTGGAATGGCATAGTGACTGTGTTTCCGCCGGATTTTGGGAATGTATCAAAATCGTGCCCCCCTTATCACAGATTGACGGTCATAGTCCCCCCTGACTTGAGAATTTCACCTACCGACTTTGATTTTCCTTCTCAGGGATATCAGCCCTATCAGACTATGTCGGCCTAAAGGTCTCGAATCGCATAGTGGCTGTGTGTTTCAAACGCATTTTGGGAATGTATCAAAACCGTGACATCCTTATCACCAAATTGACGCTCGTAGTCACCACTGATATGAGAATTTCAGCTACCGAGCTTGATATTCCATCTCGGGAATATCAGCCCTGTCAGACATTGTCGGGCTAAAGGTCTGGAATCGCAAAGTGGCTGTGTGTTTGAAATGGATATTCGGAATCTATCAGAACCGTGAGCCCCATAATACCTAACTGGCGGACGTAGTTACACCTGACAGGAGAATTTAAGCTACTGAGGTTGATATTCCTTCTCGGGGATATCAGCCCTGTCAGACATTGTCGGCCTAAAGATCTAGAACGGCACAATGGTTGTGTATTTTCACCGGATATTGGAAATGTATCAAAATCGTGACCTCATATCACCTAATTGACGCCCGTAGTCACCCTGACATTAGAATTTCGGCTACCGAGGTTGATATTCCTTCTCGGGAATATCAGCCCTGTCAGACATTGTCGGGCTGAAGGTTTGGTATAGTACAGTGGCTGTGTGTTTCAGCCTGATTTTGGGAATGTATCAAAAGCGTGACCCCCATATCACCAAATTCACGGTCGTAGTCACCCCTAACATCAAAATTTAAGCTACCGAGGTTGATATTCCCTCTCGTGGATATCTGACCTGTCAGACAATGTCCGGATAAAGGTCGAGAATGGTACAGTGGCTGTGTATTTGAAACGAATATTGGGAACGTATCTGAACCCTGACCCCCTTATACCCTAACTGACGACCGTAGTCACTACTGACATGAGAATTTAAGCTACTGAGGTTATTATTAATTCTCGGGGATATCTGCCCTGTCAGACATTTCCGGGATAAACGTCTGGAATGGCACAGCGGCTGTGTGTTTCCGTCTGATTTTGGAAATGTATCAAATCCTTGACCCCCTTATCACCAAAATGACGCTCGTAATCAGCCCTGTCATGCGAATTTCAGCTACCGAGGTTGATGTTTCCACTCGGGGATACCACCTGGGTTAAGAAATATCGGGCTGAAGCTCGTGAACAATACAGTGACTGTGTATTTTCACAGGATTTAAAAATGTATCAAAGTCGTGACCCCTTATCACCTAATTGACGCCTATAGTCATCCCTGACATTAAAATTTCGACTACCGAGTTTGATATTCCTTCTTGGGAATATCAGCCCTGTCAGACATTGTCGGGCTAAATGTCTGGAATGGCACAGTGGCTGTGTGTTCCCGCTGGATTTATGGAATGTATCAAAACCGTGTCCCCCTTATCACCAAATTGACGGTCCATTTTCACCCCTGACATGAGAATTTCAGCTACCGAGGTTGATATTCCCTCTCAGGGATATCAGCCCTATCAGACGATGTCGGCCTAGGGGTCGGGAATGACACAGTGGCTGTGTATTTTGACCGGGTATCCGGAATGTATCAAAAGCCTGGCCTCTTATCACCTCAATGACCCCATAGTCACCAATGACATGAAAATGTCAGCTACCGAGGTTGATGTTCCCTCTCGGGGACATCAGACCTATCAGACAGTGTCCGGATAAAGGTCGAGATTGGCACAGTGGCTGTGAATTTCAAACGGATAGTGGGAACGTATCTGAACAGTGACCCCCTTAAACCCTAACTGACGGCCGTAGTCACCCCTGACATGACAATTTAAGCTACTGAGGTCGATATTCCTTCTCAGAAATATCAGGCCTGTCAGACATTGTCGGGCTGAAGGTCTGTAATGGCACAGTGCCTGTGTGTTTCAGCCGGATTTTGTGAATGTATCAAAACCGTGACCCCCTTATCACCAAATTGACGGTCGTAGTCATCCCTAACATGAGAATTTCAGCTACCGAGGTTGATATTCCCTCTCAGGGATATCAGTCATATCAGACAATGTCGGGCTAAATGTCTGGAGTCGCACAGTGGCTGTGTGTTTCAAACGCATTTAGGGAATGTATCAAAACCGTGACTCCCTTATCACCAAATTGACGCTCGTAGTCACCACTGATATGAAAATTTCAGCTACCGATGTCGATATTCCTTCTCAGGAATATTAGCCCTCTCAGACATTGTCGGGCTAAAGGTCGAGAATGGCACAGTGGCTGTGTATTTCAAACGGATATTGGGAATGTATCCGAAGCGTGACCCCCTTATAACCTAACTGGTGGCCGTAGTCACCCCTGACATGAGAATTTAAGCTACTGAGTTTCATATTCATCTCGGGGATATCAGCCCTGTCAGACATTTTCGGGCTGAAGGTCTGGAATGGCACACTGACTGTTTTCGCCGGATTTTGAGAATGTATCAAAATCGTGCCCCCCTTATCACAGATTGACGGACGTAGTCCACCCTGACTTGAGAATTTCAGCTACCGACTTTGATTTTCCTTCTCAGGGATATCAGCCCTATCAGACAATGTCGGCCTAAAGGTCTGGAATCGCATAGTGGCTGTGTGTTTCAAACGCATTTTGGGAATGTATCAAAACCGTGACATCCTTATCACCAAATTGACGCTCGTAGTCACCACTGATATGAGAATTTCAGCTACCGAGCTTGACATTCCTTCTCGGGAATATCAGCCCTGTCAGACATTGTCGGGCTAAAGGTCTGGAATCGTAAGGTCGCTGTGTGTTTGAAGCGGATATTCGGAATGTATCAGAACCGTGAGCCCCTTAATACCTAACTGGCGGACGTAGTCACCCCTGACAGGAGAATTTAAGCTACTGAGGTTGATATTCCTTCTCGGGGATATCTGCCCTGTCAGACATTGTCGGCCTAAAGATCTAGAATGGCACAATGGTTGTGTATTTTCACCGGATATTGGAAATGTATCAAAATCGTGACCCCATATCACCTAATTGACGCCCGTAGTCACCCTGACATTAGAATTTCGGCTACCGAGGTTGATATTCCTTCTCGGGAATATCAGCCCTGTCAGACATTGTCGGGCTAAAGGTCTGGAATCGCAAAGTGGCTGTGTGTTTGAAATGGATATTCGGAATGTATCAGAACCGTGAGCCCCATAATACCTAACTGGCGGACGTAGTTACACCTGACAGGAGAATTTAAGCTACTGAGGTTGATATTCCTTCTCGGGGATATCAGCCCTGTCAGACATTGTCGGCCTAAAGATCTAGAACGACACAATGGTTGTGTATTTTCACCGGATATTGGAAATGTATCAAAATCGTGACCTCATATCACCTAATTGACGCCCGTAGTCACCCTGACATTAGAATTTCGGCTACCGAGGTTGATATTCCTTCTCGGGAATATCAGCCCTGTTAGACATTGTCGGGCTGAAGGTTTGGTATAGTACAGTGGCTGTGTGTTTCAGCCTGATTTTGGGAATGTATCAAAAGCGTGACCCCCATATCACCAAATTCACGGTCGTAGTCACCCCTAACATCAAAATTTCAGCTACCGAGGTTGATATTCCCTCTCGTGGATATCTGACCTTTCAGACAATATCCGGATAAAGGTCGAGAATGGTACAGTGGCTGTGTATTTGAAACGAATATTGGGAACGTATCTGAACCCTGACCCCCTTATACCCTAACTGACGACCGTAGTCACTACTGACATGAGAATTTAAGCTACTGAGGTTATTATTAATTCTCGGGGATATCTGCCCTGTCAGACATTTCCGGGATAAACGTCTGGAATGGCACAGCGGCTGTGTGTTTCCGTCTGATTTTGGAAATGTATCAAATCCTTGACCCCCTTATCACCAAAATGACGCTCGTAATCAGCCCTGTCATGCGAATTTCAGCTACCGAGGTTGATGTTTCCACTCGGGGATACCACCTGGGTTAAGAAATATCGGGCTGAAGCTCGTGAACAATACAGTGACTGTGTATTTTCACAGGATTTAAAAATGTATCAAAGTCGTGACCCCTTATCACCTAATTGACGCCTATAGTCATCCCTGACATTAAAATTTCGACTACCGAGTTTGATATTCCTTCTTGGGAATATCAGCCCTGTCAGACATTGTCGGGCTAAATGTCTGGAATGGCACAGTGGCTGTGTGTTCCCGCTGGATTTATGGAATGTATCAAAACCGTGTCCCCCTTATCACCAAATTGACGGTCCATTTTCACCCCTGACATGAGAATTTCAGCTACCGAGGTTGATATTCCCTCTCAGGGATATCAGCCCTATCAGACGATGTCGGCCTAGGGGTCGGGAATGACACAGTGGCTGTGTATTTTGACCGGGTATCCGGAATGTATCAAAAGCCTGGCCTCTTATCACCTCAATGACCCCATAGTCACCAATGACATGAAAATGTCAGCTACCGAGGTTGATGTTCCCTCTCGGGGACATCAGACCTATCAGACAGTGTCCGGATAAAGGTCGAGATTGGCACAGTGGCTGTGAATTTCAAACGGATAGTGGGAACGTATCTGAACAGTGACCCCCTTAAACCCTAACTGACGGCCGTAGTCACCCCTGACATGACAATTTAAGCTACTGAGGTCGATATTCCTTCTCAGAAATATCAGGCCTGTCAGACATTGTCGGGCTGAAGGTCTGTAATGGCACAGTGCCTGTGTGTTTCAGCCGGATTTTGGGAATGTATCAAAACCGTGACCCCCTTATCACCAAATTGACGGTCGTAGTCATCCCTAACATGAGAATTTCAGCTACCGAGGTTGATATTCCCTCTCAGGGATATCAGTCATATCAGACAATGTCGGGCTAAATGTCTGGAGTCGCACAGTGGCTGTGTGTTTCAAACGCATTTAGGGAATGTATCAAAACCGTGACTCCCTTATCACCAAATTGACGCTCGTAGTCACCACTGATATGAAAATTTCAGCTACCGATGTCGATATCCCTTCTCAGGAATATTAGCCCTCTCAGACATTGTCGGGCTAAAGGTCGAGAATGGCACAGTGGCTGTGTATTTCAAACGGATATTGGGAATGTATCGGAAGCGTGACCCCCTTATAACCTAACTGGTGGCCGTAGTCACCCCTGACATGAGAATTTAAGCTACTGAGTTTCATATTCATCTCGGGGATATCAGCCCTGTCAGACATTTTCGGGCAGAAGGTCTGGAATGGCACACTGACTGTTTCCGCCGGATTTTGGGAATGTATCAAAATCGTGCCCCCCTTATCACAGATTGACGGACGTAGTCCACCCTGACTTGAGAATTTCAGCTACCGACTTTGATTTTCCTTCTCAGGGATATCAGCCCTATCAGACAATGTCGGCCTAAAGGTCTGGAATCGCATAGTGGCTGTGTGTTTCAAACGCATTTTGGGAATGTATCAAAACCGTGACATCCTTATCACCAAATTGACGCTCTTAGTCACCACTGATATGAGAATTTCAGCTACCGAGCTTGACATTCCTTCTCGGGAATATCAGCCCTGTCAGACATTGTCGGGCTAAAGGTCTGGAATCGTAAGGTCGCTGTGTGTTTGAAGCGGATTTTCGGAATGTATCAGAACCGTGAGCCCCATAATACCTAACTGGCGGACGTAGTCACCCCTGACAGGAGAATTTAAGCTACTGAGGTTGATATTCCTTCTCGGGGATATCTGCCCTGTCAGACATTGTCGGCCTAAAGATCTAGAATGGCACAATGGTTGTGTATTTTCACCGGATATTGGAAATGTATCAAAATCGTGACCCCATATCACCTAATTGACGCCCGTAGTCACCCTGACATTAGAATTTCGGCTACCGAGGTTGATATTCCTTCTCGGGAATATCAGCCCTGTCAGACATTGTCGGGCTGAAGGTTTGGTATAGCACAGTGGCTGTGTGTTTCAGCCTGATTTTGGGAATGTATCAAAAGCGTGACCCCCTTATCACCAAATTGACGGTCGTAGTCACCCCTAACATCAAAATTTCAGCTACCGAGGTTGATATTCCCTCTCGTGGATATCTGACCTGTGAGACAATGTCCGGATAATGGTCGAGAATGGTACACTGGCTGTTTATTTGAAACGAATATTGGGAACGTATCTGAACCCTGACCCCCTTATACCCTAACTGACGACCGTTGTCACTACTGACATGAGAATTTAAACTACTGAGGTTATTATTAATTCTCGGGGATATCTGCCCTGTCAGACATTTCCGGGATAAACGTCTGGAATGGCACAGTGGCTGTGTGTTTCCGTCTAATTTTGGAAATGTATCAAATCCGTGACCTCCTTATTACCAAAATGACGCTCGTAATCAGCCCTGTCATGCGAATTTCAGCTACCGAGGTTGATGTTCCCACTCGGGGATACCACCTGGGTTAAGAAATATCGGGCTGAAGCTCGTGAACGATACAGTGGCTGTGTTTTTTCACAGGATTTAAAAATGTATCAAAGTCGTGACCCCTTATCACCTAATTGACGCCTATAGTCATCCCTGACATTAAAATTTCGACTACCAAGTTTGATATTCCTTCTTGGGAATATCAGCCCTGTCAGACATTGTCGGGCTAAAAGTCTGGAATGGCACAGTAGCTGTGTGTTCCCGCCGGATTTATGGAATGTATCAAAACCGTGTCCCCCTTATCACCAAATTGACGGTCCATTTTCATCCCTGACATGAGAATTTCAGCTACCGAGGTTGATATTCCCTCTCAGGGATATCAGCCCTATCAGACGATGTCGACCTAGGGGTCGGGAATGGCACAGTTGCTGTGTATTTTGACCGGATATCAGGAATGTATCAAAAGCCTGGCGTCTTATCGCCTCAATGTCCCCATAGTCACCACTGACATGAACATTTCAGCTACCGAGGTTGATATCCCCTCTCGGGGATATCAGACCTATCAGACAATGTCCGGATAAAGGTCGAGATTGGCACAGTGGCTGTGTATTTCAAACGGATAGTGGGAACGTATCTGAACAGTGACCCCCTTATACCCTAATTGACGGCCGTAGTCACCCCTGACATGACAATTTAAGCTACTGAGGTCGATATTCCTTCTCAGGGATATCAGCCCTCTCAGACATTGTCGGGCTGAAGGTCTGAAATGGCACAGTGGGTGTGTGTTTCTGCCGGATTTTGGGAATGTATCAAAACCGTGACCCCCTTATCACCAAATTGATGGTCGTAGTCATCCCTAACATGAGAATTTTAGCTACCGACGTTGATATTCCCTCTCAGGGATATCATTCCTATCAGACAATGTCGGGCTAAAGGTCTGGAGTCGCACAGTGGCTGTGTGTTTCAAACGCATTTAGGGAATGTATCAAAACCGTGACTCCCTTATCACCAAATTGACTCTCGTAGTCACCACTGATATGAGAATTTCAGCTACCGATGTCGATATTCCTTCTCAGGAATATTAGCCCTCTCAGACATTGTCGGGTTAAAGGTCGAGAATGGCACAGTGGCTGTGTATTTCAAACGGATATTGGGAATGTATCCGAAGCGTGACCCCCTTATAACCTAACTGGTGGCCGTAGTCACCCCTGACATGAGAATTTAAGCTACTGAGTTTCATATTCATCTCGGGGATATCAGCCCTGTCAGACGTTGTCGGGCTGAAGGTCTGGAATGGCATAGTGACTGTGTTTCCGCCGGATTTTGGGAATGTATCAAAATCGTGCCCCCCTTATCACAGATTTACGGTCATAGTCCCCCCTGACTTGAGAATTTCAGCTACCGACTTTGATTTTCCTTCTCAGGGATATCAGCCCTATCAGACTATGTCGGCCTAAAGGTCTCGAATCGCATAGTGGCTGTGTGTTTCAAACTCATTTTGGGAATGTATCAAAACCGTGACATCCTTATCACCAAATTGACGCTCGTAGTCACCACTGATATGAGAATTTCAGCTACCGAGCTTGATATTCCTTCTCGGGAATATCAGCCCTGTCAGACATTGTCGGGCTAAAGGTCTGGAATCGCAAAGTGGCTGTGTGTTTGAAATGGATATTCGGAATGTATCAGAACCGTGAGCCCCATAATACCTAACTGGCGGACGTAGTCACCCCTGACAGGAGAATTTAAGCTACTGAGGTTGATATTCCTTCTCGGGGATATCAGCCCTGTCAGACATTGTCGGCCTAAAGATCTAGAACGGCACAATGGTTGTGTATTTTCACCGGATATTGGAAATGTATCAAAATCATGACCTCATATCACCTAATTGACGCCCGTAGTCACCCTGACATTAGAATTTCGGCTACCGAGGTTGATATTCCTTCTCGGGAATATCAGCCCTGTCAGACATTGTCGGGCTGAAGGTTTGGTATAGTACAGTGGCTGTGTGTTTCAGCCTGATTTTGGGAATGTATCAAAAGCGTGACCCCCATATCACCAAATTCACGGTCGTAGTCACCCCTAACATCAAACTTTCAGCTACCGAGGTTGATATTCCCTCTCGTGGATATCTGACCTGTCAGACAATGTCCGGATAAAGGTCGAGAATGGTACAGTGGCTGTGTATTTGAAACGAATATTGGGAACGTATCTGAACCCTGACCCCCTTATACCCTAACTGACGACCGTAGTCACTACTGACATGAGAATTTAAGCTACTGAGGTTATTATTAATTCTCGGGGATATCTGCCCTGTCAGACATTTCCGGGATAAACGTCTGGAATGGCACAGTGGCTGTGTGTTTCCGTCTGATTTTGGAAATGTATCAAATCCTTGACCCCCTTATCACCAAACTGACGCTCGTAATCAGCCTTGTCATGCGAATTTCAGCTACCGAGGTTGATGTTCCCACTCGGGGATACCACCTGGGTTAAGAAATATCGGGCTGAAGCTCGTGAACAATACAGTGACTGTGTATTTTCACAGGATTTAAAAATGTATCAAAGTCGTGACCCCTTATCACCTAATTGACGCCTATAGTCATCCCTGACATTAAAATTTCGACTACCGAGTTTGATATTCCTTCTTGGGAATATCAGCCCTGTCAGACATTGTCGGGCTAAAAGTCTGGAATGGCACAGTGGCTGTGTATTCCCGCTGCATTTATGGAATGTATCAAAACCGTGTCCCCCTTATCACCAAATTGACGGTCCATTTTCACCCCTGACATGAGAATTTCAGCTACCGAGGTTGATATTCCCTCTCAGGGATATCAGCCCTATCAGACGATGTCGGCCTAAGGGCCGGGAATGACACAGTGGCTGTGTATTTTGACCGGGTATCCGGAATGTATCAAAAGCCTGGCCTCTTATCACCTCAATGACCCCATAGTCACCACTGACATGAAAATGTCAGCTACCGAGGTTGATGTTCCCTCTCGGGGATATCAGACCTATCAGACAGTGTCCGGATAAAGGTCGAGATTGGCACAGTGGCTGTGAATTTCAAACGGATAGTGGGAACGTATCTGAACAGTGACCCCCTTAAACCCTAACTGACGGCCGTAGTCACCCCTGACATGACAATTTAAGCTACTGAGGTCGATATTCCTTCTCAGGGATACCAGGCCTGTCAGACATTGTCGGGCTGAAGGTCTGTAATGGCACAGTGGCTGTGTGTTTCAGCCGGATTTTGGGAATGTATCAAAACCGTGACCCCCTTATCACCACATTGGCGGTCGTAGTCATACCTAATATGAGAATTTTAGCTACCGAGGTTGATATTCCCTCTCAGAGATATCAGTCCTATCAGACATTGTCGGGCTAAATGTCAGGAATGGCACAGTGACTGCGTTTCCGCCGGATTTTTGGGAATGTATCAAAACCGTGGCTCCCTTAACACCAGATTGACGGTCATAGTCCCCCTGACTTGAGAATTTCAGCTACCGAGTTTGATTTTCCTTCTCAGTGATATCAGCCCTATCAGACAATGTCGGGCTGAAGGTTTGGTATAGTACAGTGGCTGTGTGTTTCAGCCTGATTTTGGGAATGTATCAAAAGCGTGACCCCCTTATCACCAAATTGACGGTCGTAGTCACCCCTAACATCAAAATTTCAGCTACCGAGGTTGATATTCCCTCTCGTGGATATCTGACCTGTCAGACAATGTCCGGATAAAGGTCGAGAATGGTACAGTGGATATTCCCTCTCGTGGATATCTGACCTGTCAGACAATATCCGGATAAAGGTCGAGAATGGTACAGTGGCTGTGTATTTGAAACGAATATTGGGAACGTATCTGAACCCTGACCCCCTTATACCCTAACTGACGACCGTAGTCACTACTGACATGAGAATTTAAGCTACTGAGGTTATTATTAATTCTCGGGGATATCTGCCCTGTCAGACATTTCCGGGATAAACGTCTGGAATGGCACAGCGGCTGTGTGTTTCCGTCTGATTTTGGAAATGTATCAAATCCTTGACCCCCTTATCACCAAAATGACGCTCGTAATCAGCCCTGTCATGCGAATTTCAGCTACCGAGGTTGATGTTCCCACTCGGGGATACCACCTGGGTTAAGAAATATCGGGCTGAAGCTCGTGAACAATACAGTGACTGTGTATTTTCACAGGATTTAAAAATGTATCAAAGTCGTGACCCCTTATCACCTAATTGACGCCTATAGTCATCCCTGACATTAAAATTTCGACTACCGAGTTTGATATTCCTTCTTGGGAATATCAGCCCTGTCAGACATTGTCGGGCTAAAAGTCTGGAATGGCACAGTGGCTGTGTGTTCCCGCCGGATTTATGGAATGTATCAAAACCGTGTCCCCCTTATCACCAAATTGACGGTCCATTTTCACCCCTGACATGAGAATTTCAGCTACCGAGGTTGATATTCCCTCTCAGGGATATCAGCCCTATCAGACGATGTCGGCCTAGGGGTCGGGAATGGCACAGTGGCTGTGTATTTTGACCGGATATCAGGAATGTATCAAAAGCCTGGCCTCTTATCACCTCAATGTCCCCATAGTCACCACTGACATGAACATTTCAGCTACCGAGGTTGATATCCCCTCTCGGGGATATCAGACCTATCAGACAATGTCCGGATAAAGGTCGAGATTGGCACAATGGCTCTGTATTTCAAACGGATAGTGGGAACGTATCTGAACAGTGACCCCCTTATACCCTAATTGACGGCCGTAGTCACCCCTGACATGACAATTTAAGCTACCGAGGTTGATATTCCCTCTCAGGGATATCAGCCCTATCAGACGATGTCGGCCTAGGGGTCGGGAATGGCACAGTGGCTGTGTATTTTGACCGGATATCAGGAATGTATCAAAAGCCTGGCCTCTTATCACCTCAATGACCCCATAGTCACCACTGACATGAAAATTTCAGCTATCGAGGTTGATATTCCCTCTCGGGGATATCAGACCTATCAGACAGTGTCCGGATAAAGGTCGAGAATGGCACAGTGGCTGTGTATTTCAAACGGATAGTGGGAACGTATCTGAACAATGTCCCCCTTATACCCTAACTGACGGCCGTAGTCACCCCTGACATGACAATTTAAGCTACTGAGGTCGATATTCCTTCTGAGGGATATCA
Source organism: Pictodentalium vernedei (assembly GCA_031216915.1). Lineage (NCBI taxonomy): Eukaryota > Metazoa > Mollusca > Scaphopoda > Dentaliida > Dentaliidae > Pictodentalium > Pictodentalium vernedei. The sequence continues at coordinate 336,718,931 of CM062294.1, forward strand.
GGCCTGTCAGACATTGTCGGGCTGAAGGTCTGCAATGACACAGTGGCTGTGTGTTTCTCTCGGATTTTGGGAATGTATCAAAACCGTGACCCCCTTATCACCAAATTGGCGGTCGTAGTCATACCTAATATGAGAATTTCAGCTACCGAGGTTGATATTCCCTCTCAGGGATATCAGTCCTATCAGACAATGTCGGGCTAAAGGTCTGGAATCGGACAGTGGCTGTGTGTTTCAAACGCATTTAGGGAATGTATCAAAACCGTGACTCCCTTATCACCAAATTGACGCTCATAGTCACCACTGATATGAGAATTTCAGCTACCGATGTCGATATTCCTTCTCGGGAATATTAGCCCTGTTAGACATTGACGGGCTAAAGGTCGAGAATGGCACAGTGGCTGAGTATTTCAAACGGATATTGGGAATGTATCCGAAGCGTGACCCCCTTATAACCTAACTGGCGGACGTAATCACCCCTGGCAGGAGAATTTAAGCTACTGAGGTTGATATTCCTTCTCAGGGATATCAGCCCTGTCACACATTGTCGGCCTAAAGATCTAGAATGGCACAATGGTTGTGTATTTTCACCGGATATTGGAAATGTATCAAAATCGTAACCCCACATCACCTAATTGACGCCCGTAGTCACCCCTGACATTAGAATTTTGGCTACCGAGGTTGATATTCCTTCTCGGTAATATCAGCCCTGTCAGACATTGTCGGGCTGAAGGTTTGGAACAGCACTGTGGCTGTGTGTTTCAGTCCGATTTTGGGAATGTATCAAAAGCGTGACCCCCTTATCACTAAATTGACGGTCGTAGTCACCCCTAACATCAAAATTTCAGCTTCCGAGGTTGATATTCCTTCTCGTGGATATCTGACCTGTCAGACAATGTCCGGAAAAAGGTCGAGATGGTACAGTGGCTGTGTATTTGAAACGAATATTGGGAACGTATCTGAACCGTGACCCCCTTATACCCTAACTGACGACCGTAGTCACTACTGACATGAGAATTTAAGCTACTGAGGTTATTATTAATTCTCGGGGATATCTGCCCTGTCAGACATTTCCGGGATAAACGTCTGGAATGGCACAGTGGCTGTCTGTTTCCGTCTGATTTTGGAAATGTATCAAATCCGTGACCCCCTTATCACCAAAATGACGCTCGTAATCAGCCCTGTCATGCGAATTTCAGCTACCGAGGTTGATGTTCCCACTCGGGGATACCACCTGGGTTAAGAAATATCGGGCTGAAGCTCGTGAACAATACAGTGGCTGTGTATTTTCACAGGATTTAAAAATGTATCAAAGTCGTGACCCCTTATCACCTAATTGACGCCCATAGTCATCCCTGACATTAAAATTTCGACTACCGAGTTTGATATTCCTTCTTGGGAATATCAGCCCTGTCAGACATTGTCGGGCTAAAAGTCTGGAATAGCACAGTGGCTGTGTGTTCCCGCCGGATTTATGGAATATATCAAAACCGTGTCCCCCTTATCACCAAATTGACGGTCCATTTTCACCCCTGACATGAGAATTTCAGCTACCGAGGTTGATATTCCCTCTCAGGGATATCAGCCCTATCAGACGATGTCGGCCTAGGGGTCGGGAATGGCACAGTGGCTGTGTATTTTGACCGGGTATCCGGAATGTATCAAAAGCCTGGCCTCTTATCACCTCAGTGACCCCATAGTCACCACTGACATGAAAATTTCAGCTACCGAGGTTGATATCCCCTCTCGGGGATATCAGACCTATCAGACAGTGTCCGGATAAAGGTCGAGAATGGCACAGTGGCTGTGTATTTCAAACGGATAGTGGGAACGTATCTGAACAATGTCCCCCTTATACCCTAACTGACGGCCGTAGTCACCCCTGACATGACAATTTAAGCTACTGAGGTCGATATTCCTTCTGAGGGATATCAGGCCTGTCAGACATTGTCGGGCTGAAGGGCTGTAATGGCACAGTGGCTGTGTGTTTGAGCCGGAGTTTGGGAATGTATCAAAACCGTGACCCCCTTATCACCAAATTGGCGGTCGTAGTCATACCTAATATGAGAATTTCAGCTACCGAGGTTGATATTCCCTCTCAGGGATATCAGTCCTATCAGACAATGTCGGGCTAAAGGTCTGGAATCGGACAGTGGCTGTGTGTTTCAAACGCATTTAGGGAATGTATCAAAACCGTGACTCCCTTATCACCAAATTGACGCTCGTAGTCACTACTGATATGAGACTTTCAGCTACCGAGGTCGATATTCCTTCTAGGGAATATTAGCCCTGTCAGACATTGTCGGGCTAAAGGTCGAGAATGGCTCAGTGGCTGTGTATTTCAAACGGGTATTGGGAATGTATCAGAACCTTGACCACCTTATAACCAAACTGACGGCCGTAGTCCCCCCTGACGTGAGAATTTGAGCTACTGAGGTTGATATTCCTTCTCGGGGATATCAGCCCTGTCAGACATTGTCGGCCTAAAGATCTAGAATGGCACAGTGGTTGTGTATTTTTACCGGTATTGGGAATGTATCAGAAGCGTGACCCCCTTATAGCCTAACTGGTGGCCGTAGTCACCCCTGACATGAGAATTTAAGCTACTGAGGTTCATATTCCTTCTCGGGGATATCAGCCCTGTCAAACATTGTCGGGCTAAAGGTCTGGAATGGCACAGTGGCTGTGTGTTTCCGCCGGATTATGGGAATGTATCGAAACCGTGACCCCCTTATCACCAAATTGACGGTCGTAGTCACCCCTGACATGAAAATTTCAGTTACCGAGGTTGATATTCCCTCTCAGGGATATCAGCCCTTTCAGACTATGTCAGGCTGGGGGTCGGCAATGGCATAGTGGTTGTGTATTTTGATCGGATATCATTAATGTATCAAAAGCCTGGCCTCTTATCACTTCAATGACCCAGTAGTCACCACTGATATAAAACTTTCAGCTACCGAGGTTGATATTCCCTCTCGGGGATATCAGACCTGTCAGACAATGTCCGGCTAAAGGTCGAGAATGGCACATTGGCTGTGTATTTCAAACGGATATTAGGAATGTATCAGAACCGTGAACCCCTTATAACCTAACTGAAGGCCGTAGTCAACACTGACATGATAATTTGAGCTTCTGAGGTTGATATTCCTTCTCGGAGATATCAGCTCTGTCATACATTGTCGGCCTAAAGATCTAGAATGGCACAGTGGTTGTTTATTTTCACCGGGTATTGAAAATGTATCAAAATCGTGACTCCTTATCACCTAGCTGACGCCCGTAGTCACCCCTGACATTAGAATTTCGGCTACCGAGGTTGATATTCCTTCTCAGGAATATCTGCCCTGTAACAAAATGTCGGGCTAAAGGTCAGGAATGGCACAGAGGCTGTGTATTTTTAACGGATATCGGGAATGCATCAAAACCGAGACCCCCTTATCACCTAACTGACGCCCGCAGTCACCCGTTACTTGAGAATTTGAGCTACTGAAGTTGATATTCCTTCTTAGGGATATTAGCCCTGTCAGGCAATGTCGGGATAAAGATCTGGAATGGCACAGTGGCTGTGAATATCCGCCGGCTTTTGGGAATGTTTCACAACCGTGACCCCCTTATCACCAAATTGACTGTCGTAGTCACCCATGACATGAGTATTTCAGCTACTGAGTTGCATATTCCCTCTCAGGGATGTCAGCCCTGTCATACAATGTCGTGCTAACAACGGTCGGGAATGGCAAAGTGGCTGTGTATTTTGAACGGATATCAGGAATGTATCAAAACCGTGATCACATTATCGCCTAACTGACGCCGGTAGTGACCAGTGACTTGAAAATTTCGGCTACGGATGTTAATATTCATTCTCGGGAATATCAGCCCTGTCAGACATTGTCGGGCTAAAGGTCTGTAATGGCACAGTGGCTGTGTGTTTCCACCGGATTTTGGAAATGTATCAAAATCTTGACCCCCCCCCCCCCCCCCCCCCTTATCACCAGATTGACGGTCGTAGTCACCCCTGACATAAGAATTTCAGCTACCGAGATTGATATTCCCTCTCTGGGATATCACCCCATCAGACAAAGTCGGGCTAATTTTCGGGAATGGCACAGTGGTTGTGTATTTTGAACGGATATTGAGAATGTATCAAACCTGTGACCCCCTAGTCACCTGACTGACTCTCGTAGGCAGCCCTTACATGAGAATTTATGCTACCGATGTTTATATTCCTCCTCTCTGATATCAGCCCTGTCAGATAAGTCCGGGATAAAGCTCAGAAAGGGCACAGTGGCTGTGTGTTTCCACCGGATATTGGGGAGGTATCAAAACCATGACCCCCATATCACCCAATTGACGCCAGCAATCACCACTGACGTGAGAATTTCAGCTACCGAAGTTGATATTCCCTTTCGGGGATTTCAGCCCTGTCAGACAATGTCGGGCTAAGGGTCGGGAATGGCAATGTGGATATGTATTTTGAAAGTATGTCAGGAATGTATCAAAATCGAGGTCCTATTATCACCTCAATGATCCCGTAGTCACCCCTGGCATGAAAATTCCAGCTACCGAGGTTGATATTCCCTCTAGGGGATATTATCCCTGTCATATAAAGGTCGAGAATGGCACAATGCCTGTGTATTTCCTCCGGATATTGGGAAGGTTTCAAAACCGTGACCCCCATATCACCCAATTGACACGCGTAGTCACCCCAGACAAGAGAAGTTTTGCTACCGAGGTTGATATTCCTTCTCGGGAATATCAGCCCTGTCAGACATTGTCGGGCTAAAGGTCGAATGGCACAGTGGCTGTGTGTTTCCATCGGATTTTGGGAATGTATCAAAACCGTGACCCCCTTTATCACTAAATTGACGGTCGTAGTCACCCCTGACATGAGAATTCCAGCTACCGAAGTTGATATTCCCTCTCAGGGCTATCAGCCCTATTAGACAATGTGGGGCTAGGGGTCGGGAATGGCACAATGGCTGTGTATTTTGAACGGATATCGAGAATGTGTCAAACCCGTGAGCCCCGAGTCACCTGATTGACTCTCATCGGCACCCCTTACATGAGAATTTAGGCTACCGAGGCTTATATTTATTCTCAGGGATATCAGCCCTGTCAGATAAGTCCGGGATGAAGTTCGGAAAGGGCACAGTGGCTGTGTATTTCCACCGGATATAGGGAAAGTATCAAGCCCGTGATCCCCATATCACCCAATTGATGCCCGCAATCACCACTGACGTGAGAATTTCAGCTACCGAGCTTGATATTCCCTTTCTGGGATATCAGCCTTGTCAGACAATATCGGGCTAAGGGTCGGGAATGGCAATGTGGCTGTGCATTTTGAACGGATATCAGGAATGTATCAAACGCGTGGCCCCTTTGTCACCTCCATGACACCGTACTCACCCCTGACATGAAAATTTCAGCTACCGAGGTTGATGTTCCCTCTTCGGGATTTTAGCCCTGTCAGACAATGTTGGGCTATAGGTCGATAATGGCACAATGACTGTGTATTTCCACTGGATATTGGGAAGGTATCAAAACCATGACCCCATATCACCCAATTGACGCGCGTAGTCAACCCTGATCTGAGAATTTAAGCTACTGAGGTTGATATTCCTTCTCGGGGATATCAGCCCTGTCAAACATTGTCGGCCTAAAGATCTAGAATGGCACAGTGGTTGTGTATTTTCACCGAATATTGAAAATGTATCAAAATCGTGACCACTTATCACCTAATTGACGCCCGTAGTCACCCCAGACATTGGAATTTCGGCTACCGAGGTTGATATTCCTTCTCAAGAATATCAGCCCTGTGAGACCTTGGCGGGCTAAAGGTCTGAAATGCAACAGTGGCTGTGTATTTTGAACGGATATCGAGAATGTATCAAAATCGTGATCCCATTATCACCTAATTGACGCCCATAGTCACCGCTGACATTTGAATTTCGGCTACCGAGGATTTTGGGAATGTATCAAAGCCGTGACCCCCTTATCACCAAATTGACGGTCGTAGTCACCCCGACTTAATAATTTCAGGTACCGAGGTTCATATTCCATCTCAGGGATATCAGCCGTGTCATACAATGCCGGGCTAACGGTCGGAAATGGCACAGTGGCTGTGTATTTTGAACGGATATCGGGAATGTAACAAAACCGTGACCCCATTATCACCTAACTGACGCCGGTAGTGACCCCTGACTTGAGAATTTCGGCTACCGAGGTTAATATTCATTCTCGGAAATATTAGCCCTGTCAGATATTGTCGGGCTGAAGGTCTGGAATGTCACAGTGGCTGAGTGTTTCCACTTTATTTTGGGAATGTATCAAAACCGTGACCGCCTTATCATCAAATTGTCGGCTGTAGTCACCCCTGACATAAGAATTTCAGTTACCGCGATTTATATTCCCTCTCAGGGATATCAGCCCTATCAGACAATCTCGGGCTGATTTTCAGGAATGACACAGTGGCTGTGTATTTTGATTGGATATCGAGAATGTATCAAAACCGTGACCCCCTAGTCACCTGACTGACTCTAATCGGCACCCCTTACATGAATATTTAAGCTACCGAGGTTTATATTCCTTCTCAGGGATATCAGCCCTGTCAGATAAGTCCGGGATAAAGTTCGGAAAGGGCACAGTGGCTGTGTATTTCCACCGGATATTTGGAAGGTATCAAACCCGTGACGCCCACAATCACCACTGACATGAGATTTTCAGCTACCGAGGTTGATATTTCCTTTCGGGGATATCAGCCTTGCCTGACAATGTCGGGCTAAGGGTCGGGAATGGCAATGTGGCTGTGTATTTTGAACGGATATCAGGAAGGTATCAAAAGCGTGACCCTTTATCACCTCCATGACACCGTACTCACCCCTGACATGAAAATTTCAGCTACCGAGGTTGATGTCCCCTCTCCGGGATATTAGCCCTGTCAGACAATGTTGGGCTAAAGGTCGATAATGGCACAATGCCTGTGTATTTCCACTGGATATTGGAAGGGTATCAAAACCATGACCCCCATATCACCCAATTGACGCGCGTAGTCACTCCTGACGTGAGAATTTTGCTACCGAGATTGATATTCCTTGTCGAGAATACCAGCCCCGTCAGACATTGTCTAGCTAAAGGTCTGGAATGGCACAGTGGCTGTGTGTTTCCACCGGATTTTGGGAATGTATCAAAACCGTGACCTGCTTATCACCAAATTGACAGTCGTAGTCACCCCCGACTTGAGAATTTCAGCTACAGAGAGGTTGTTGTTCCCTCTCGGGGATATCAGCTGGGTTAGGAAATATTGGGCTGAAGCTCTGAAAAGGTACAGTGGCTGGGTATTTGCACCAGATATTGTGAATGTATCAAAATCCTGATCGCCCTAATCACCTGACTGACGCCCGAAGTCGCCCCTGAGCTGAGAATCTAAGCTACCGTGATTGATCCTTTATCCCGGAGATATCTGCCCTGTCTGGAAGTGTCGGCCTGAAGGATATTAGAAATAAATCAAAATCGTTACCCCCCCCCCCCCCCATCATCTAACTGACGCCCGTAGTCAACCCTGACAGGAGAATCTCACCTACCGAGGTTGATTTTCCCTCTCGAGGATATCCGCCCTGTTAGGCAATATCGGCCTGAAGCTCTGGAATGATACAATGGCTGTATATTTTCGCCAGATATTGTGAATGTATCAAAATCGTGACCCCTTTATTAACCTAACTCAACCCCGTAGTCACCCCTGACAGGAGAATCTCAGCTACCGAGGTTGATATTCCCTCTCGAAGATATTAGCCCTGTCTAGAAGTGTCGGGCTGAGGGTTGGGAATAGCACAGTGGTTGTGTATTTCCACCGGATATTGTGAATGTATCAAAATCGTTACCCCCCTTTCACCTAACTGATGCCCGTAGTCACCCCTGACAGGAGAATCTCACCTACCGAGATAGATATTTCATCTCGCGGATAGCCACCCTGTTAGAAAATATCGGCCTGAAGCTCAGGAATGATAGAGTGGCTGTGTATTTCCACCAGATATTGCGAATGTAACAAAATTGTGACCCCTCTTATCATCTAACTCACGCCGGTAATCACCCCTGACAGGAGAATCTCAGCTACCGAAGTTGATCTTCTCTCTCGGGGATATCAGCCCTGTCTGGAAATGTCGGGCTGAAGGTCTTTTCACCGGATATCGGGAATGTATCACAATCGTGATCCCTTATCACCTAACTGACCCCGTAGTCACCCCTGACAGGAGAATCTTAGCTACCGATGTTAATATTCCCTCTCGGAGGATATCAGCCCTGTCAGGAAATGTTGGGCTGAAGGTCGGGAATGGCACAGTAGATGTGTCTTTTCACCGGATATCGGGAATGTATCAAAATCGTGACCCCTTATCGCCTAATTGACGCCCGTAGTCACCCGTGGCAGGAGACTCTTAGCTACCAAGGTTGATATTCCCTCTCGGGGATATAAGTCCTGTCAGGAAATGTCGGGAATGGCACAGTGGCTGTGTATTTCCACTGGATATGGGGAATGTTGTCATCCCTGACAGGTAAATCTCCCTCTCGGGGAGTCAGTCCTGTCAGACAATGTCGGGAGTGGCAGAGTGGCTGTGTATTTCCATCGGATATTGGGAATGTATCAAAATCGAGACCCCCTTATCACCTAACTGACGCCCGTAGTCACCCCTGACAGGAGAATCTCAGCAATTGGACATTTAAATATATTACCCTCATCACCTACCTGACGTCGTAGTCACCACAGACATTAGAAATACGGCTCCCGGGGCTGATATTCCCTCGCAGAGATATGAGCCCTGTCAGACATTATCGGGCTGATAGGCAGGTCTCGCACAATGGCTATGTATTTCACAAGCTTGTCCCGTGTAATCTAACATTCGTCTTTTTCCCAGGACATGGGAATCTCGGCCGACGGGTCTGATTTTTCACAGCAGAGTAATCCACCCTGTCAAATATTGTTACACTGGATGTCTGGCCTTGCACAGTGGCAAAACGTCATGCCAATTCTATGTTATGAAACTTCGGTATTGTTCTACACTGCGCTATAACCTCAGATACGCAATTTCGTCAGAATCGGTCGGGAATTGGATATTTTAAAAGCCGAAGTGTACTCATTCAAAGTCATTGTGGCGGACCAAAATCATCAGGTTCAATCCAACAGAAATGTTCCTCGGACCGTGTAAATATTACAGGTGCAAAATTACGTTTCGAGTCCTGTAGAATATTTCTATTCATACAGAGATGACCAAAATATGCATAGACTGGCTCGCCTGCCCGACTTCCACAAGGTTTCATTGACATGAACAGTAAATTTTGCGAGCCACGTGGCCTTGTTTCAAGATAAAGGTCATGTCGCAGACCCAAAACGACTTCATTTTGTTGTTAGCTATGCCGTAAAAAACCACTAGATCCCATATTCCGCTGAAATCGGAAGAGAAATGGCGACTAGATGTCAAGGTTGAATATCAAGGTCAGGGTTATGTCCTCGGTCGGATGCGACTCTGCAGCATAACTCTCCTGGTCATAGTAATATACATGGCAAGTTTCGTCCCGATCGGTTTATTGCATACCTGCACATAGACAGATCAACTAAAACAGTTAAATGTTCGCGGTTATAACACTGGTAGCGGGATTTGTTATTCGAACATTACAAGCAAATGGTGAACGTTCGAGCAATATCGAGGTTCCCGCTCTAACAATATATATAGTACTAGCTGGGGCCCTGACTTCGTCCGGTTTGGATTGAAATGGGCAGCTAGATTGAGTTGAGCATGGTGAATCACCCCAGATACAATTTTTTTTTATTGAAATTGGTCCGAAAATGGCTATTTTAAAGATGATGGTCACAATTTCAAGGTCAAGGTCACGGCGCATGCGTAAATTGATACGTCCCGAACACTACCCGACGGAACATTATATACATACCACGTTTTGTCCCGATTTGCCGAGTAATTTCGGAGATCCTTAAGACGGGACCTTTCCATGTACGATGGTGGCAAATGACTTCCCGATGGTCCTTACACACACATCTCAGCTTTCATCCAGATCGGCCAAGAAGTTTCTAAGATTGTTAATGCGCATGCGTGAAGACAGGACCCCGCTTCATATCGGTAGTGATAAACATCATTCCTGGGACCAAACTACATATACATGACGACTTTCGTCCCGGAGGGCCTGAGGGTTTCTGAAGCTATGCGTTACAAACAAACATAGTTACTGAAATAGATGATAGACTAAAGGGGTATGCCCGATTTCGTGCGGGCTAGAAGGTCATGATCTGGACGCATGCCCAGTTTGATTGGCTCAAAATACTACCCGATCGAAGTTACATATACTAACCATGTTTCGTCCCGATTGGCCCAGCAGTTTCAGAGATTGTTAATGCGCATGCGCGAAGATTGGCCCTTACCCCATACCTGATGGTGGCAGCTCACTGCCCGATGGACCATACAGATATGTCCTAGGTTTGGTCCCGATTGGTCCAGTAGTTTATGAGATCGTTACTGCGCAAGTGGACACCCACCCCAGGTCCGATGGACGATAAACCTCTTCAGGGCCGAACTTCATGCGCATGCGAAGTTTCGTCCCGATCGGCCGATCCGTTTCGAGGCTATAGCGACCAGCAGATACACAGACACACACACGAACTCAAATATATAATATAGAAGATATGTTCGCGGTTCGCGCTTGTCAGATATATAAAATAGAAGGTGTGTTCGCGGTTCGCGCTTGTTCGCTATTACCTGACGATATTAATGCCCTCTTATATATATATATATATATATATAACTTCGTCAAATTGCCGTCATGCTCGGAAGTTTACTTCCTTCTAAGCGGCTTTCATTTTTGACTAATACTTATTCCGTTACGTTAAGTACCGTACCAATGTGTATCGCGTCATAGGAACGTAAAATTTAGCGTCACGCTGATCCTAATTGTTGAATGGGAAGTATAAAATCAAGAACCCGTCTATAAAATCGCCGATGCATATCTTCCTTGGGTGGCAACAAGTAAAGATATGTTCCGCATTACACGTTGTTCACTGTTTTTAATTGTAAATTATGGACAAACAAGACCGTATCATATCTTCCTTAGGTGGTAACGAGTGGAGATATATTCCGCGTTATTGCGCGCATTTTTTGTTCTCAGCCTAAGAATTAGAAGCATTCAATCATTTATCTCAACCTCGCCCTGGTAACAGAGGCAGAAGCGAGTTCGCAGGCAGTATTCACACATTCAACCATTCCTTGACCCGAATTGTTCAAACGCGTTGTTCTCCATATTCAAGTGTATTGCTTGTAAACCACCGTATCATATCTCCCTTGGGTGGTAAAGATATGTTCCCCGTTTCATGTTGTTCCCCGTATGCGAGTCTATTACGCGCAAAATAACTGTATCATATCTTCCTTGGGTGGCAACAAGTAAAGATATGTTCCGCACTTCACTTTGCTTTTTGTATTCAAATGTAAATTATGAAAAAATACCGTATATCTTCCTTGGGTGGCAACAAGTAAAGATATGTTCCGCGTTATTACGTAAAAAACAAATATGAATTAGACACTATTTCTAAAACCTCGCCCTGGTAACAGAGGCAGAGGCAAGTAAGTTCGTATACCGTATTCACCAATCCAACCACTCCTTGGCCCGAATCATTCAATCATTTAAAAGCGCGCCTCCATATCTCCGCCCCAGTACCCAACCCGCGTCAATCAGACATCAATACCGCTGATGGAAAATATAATTTTTTATACCCTCCTTGCGTAGTAATAACCCCCTCCCCCCCCCCCCGGACGATCCTTCCAGGGTGTGTAAATGTCTTGTCCCCACCCACTATTGCAGCATATATATGCCCTCCACCACTGATCTAAGGGCAATCCCTCCTATAATGTCTACACCGACAATCGTAGGAGTATGGAACCCTTGCCTACGATTGTCGGTGTAGACACCACAGGAGGGACCGCCCCTAGATCAGCGGTGGAGGGCACACATATGCCGCAATCGCATATGCGATTATATGAGTTGTTCGGGCGCGTTGTTCTCCGTGTTCGGGTGTATTGCTTGTGGACCACCGTATCGTGTCTCCCTTGGGTGGTGGGGATGTGTTCCCCGTTTCAGGTTGTTCCCCGTATCCGGGTCTATTGCGCGCGGGGTAACTGTGTCATGTCTTCCTTGGGTGGCAACAGGTGGGGGTGTGTTCCGCGCTTCACTTTGCTTTTTGTGTTCAGGTGTGAGTTGTGAAGAGATACCGTGTATCTTCCTTGGGTGGCAGCAGGTGGGGGTGTGTTCCGCGTTGTTGCGTGGGAGGCAAGTGTGAGTTGGACACTGTTTCTGGGGCCTCGCCCTGGTGGCGGAGGCGGGGGCGGGTGGGTTCGTGTGCCGTGTTCGCACGTCCGGCCGCTCCTTGGCCCGAATCATTCAATCATTTGGGGGCGCGCCTCCGTGTGTCCGCCCCGGTGCCCGGCCCGCGTCGGTCGGACGTCGGTGCCGCTGATGGAAGGTATAATTTTTTTGTGCCCTCCTTGCGTAGTGATAACCCCCTCCCCCCCCCCCCCCCGGACGATCCTTCCGGGGTGTGTGGGTGTCTTGTCCCCACCCGCTACTGCGGCATATGTGTGCCCTCCACCGCTGATCTAGGGGCGGTCCCTCCTGTGGTGTCTACACCGACAATCGTAGGCAAGGGTTCCATACTCCTACGATTGTCGGTGTAGACATTATAGGAGGGATTGCCCTTAGATCAGTGGTGGAGGGCATATATATGCTGCAATAATGGGTGGGGACAAGACATTTACACACCCTGGAAGGATCGTCCGGGGGGGGGGGGGGGTTATTACTACGCAAGGAGGGTATAAAAAATTATATTTTCCATCAGCGGTATTGATGTCTGATTGACGCGGGTTGGGTACTGGGGCGGAGATATGGAGGCGCGCTTTTAAATGATTGAATGATTCGGGCCAAGGAGTGGTTGGATGTGTGAATACGGTATACGAACTTACTTGCCTCTGCCTCTGTTACCAGGGCGAGGTTTTAGAAATAGTGTCTAATTCATATTTGTTTTTTACGTAATAACGCGGAACATATCTTTACTTGTTGCCACCCAAGGAAGATATACGGTATTTTTTCATAATTTACACTTGAATACAAAAAGCAAAGTGAAGCGCGGAACATATCTTTACTTGTTGCCACCCAAGGAAGATATGATACAGTTATTTTGCGCGGAATAGACTCGCATACGGGGAACAACATGAAACGGGGAACATATCTTTACCACCCAAGGGAGATATGATACGGTGGTTTACAAGCAATACACTTGAATATGGAGAACAACGCGTTTGAACAATTCGGGTCAAGGAATGGTTGAATGTGTGAATACTGCCTGCGAACTCGCTTCTGCCTCTGTTACCAGGGCGAGGTTGAGATAAATGATTGAATGCTTCTAATTCTTAGGCTGAGAACAAAAAATGCGCGCAATAACGCGGAATATATCTCCACTCGTTACCACCTAAGGAAGATATGATACGGTCTGGTTTGTCCATAATTTACAATTAAAAACAGTGAACAACGTGTAATGCGGAACATATCTTTACTTGTTGCCACCCAAGGAAGATATGCATCGGCGATTTTATAGACGGGTTCTTGATTTTATACTTCCCATTCAACAATTAGGATCAGCGTGACGCTAAATTTTACGTTCCTATGACGCGATACACATTGGTACGATACTTAACGTAACGGAATAAGTATTAGTCAAAAATGAAAGCCGCTTAGAAGGAAGTAAACTTCCGAGCATGACGGCAATTTGACGAAGTTATATTAAATATTTGATGAAGTGTATATATATATATATATATATATATATATATATATATATATATATATATATATATATATATATATATATATATATTTCAATCGCTGCTCTTGAGTTCTATCAACTTACCGAATTCCTCCCTGGCGTCTTTCCTCTCCCTTTCCATGAGAGAATCCTTCATCTCTTCCTTGATGATCTGATGAGTCTTGATTCTCACTGCTTCTTTCATAGCATCGTATTTCGTTTTCTCGCTCAATATCGTGACGTATTCTCCGTCCAATATCCTACCGTCTTTGAACGCCATCGAGATAATTTCGGATATCGTGTCGATCTTGGAGTCAGCCAAGAGCGAATCTTTTCATGTTTCCTAGTCTTCAGATATAATTTCCTACTCAAAAAGTTTCTGAGCGTGCTAAACAATCCGGCGGCGAGAGCCACTCCTTCTATAGTCAACACGATCGGAACACCGACCACGGTCGACAACAATCTGATGCCGGCCACGTGTAAACCCGTGGAAATCGTGATGAGTGTCGTGTCGACCGCGTTGACGAATTTCATGAGACGTGAATACTTCTTGAGAGAACGACGAGAATCTCTCTCTCGAGTCAGATACAATTGGATTCTACTGATTTGATCGATGCGATACCTCTCTCCTCTTTCTTTTTCTTCTAGCGACGGCGCCATTGGCAAACCGCCATTCGGCTTCTCATCCTCGTCGTCATCTAGCGTCGGATACAATTTATTTCTGGTTCTCATTTTTTATGTTTTTTTCTTTCTATTATTAGATAAAAATTTATGTGTGTATTTATTTTTTTTATTTTCTATTCTCCTTATTTATTTCAACGAGAAAACTTAGACGTATGCTTCCTCCAGCAATAATTTCAAGACGCATCCCTTGTCTTCTAAAGTCAGACTTCTATGCGCCAATTTCATTTCTTCAGAATTGGTGGGCTTATCTCGCACACTACAGAAGACTAATCTCCCCCAAAACTTGATCACGTCGTCGATTTGAACGCATTCGAATGCCGGTTCGAAATACTTGAGGACCATATCTTCCCTTTCCCTAGTCAGACATGAATGATCCTCGTGATCGAAGATGATCCCGACACCCAACGCATCGTTCTAACAAGAGGTAACCTAGTTGATCATTCACACAGAATGCGTAGGCTCTCATCAGCATTTTTAAAAGAAACCTTGCTCTCATAATCTGGGTATCGTTCATGATTTACGTATATTTTATTATCTATTTCGATTCGATATCTATTTTTTTTTAAATAACTATTTATTTACATATATATATTTTTTCTCTCCTATATATATATCAATCACTTTTTTACTTCCTCTCGACAAAACCGATTCTATTACAATTCACCTCACAAAACTCGCGAGGTGAATCCGCAAATCGGTTTCACCACTCGGATCGTACATCGACCGTCCGGAACGCAATCGCGAACGTCGGTGTCTCAGAACTCTCAAACCGCATTTTTTGATGTACCGGAAGCCGAAATTGGTTTGGAAAAAAAAATTCAAAAATCCTCGATGAGTAACGTCACTTTACACCCACTTCGCGCCGTTGGCGAACGTAGAGAAAACGTTTTGAGATCGATTTTCCTGTCCTAGAACTCTCAATCGTTTTTCACCGATCGGATCGCACCCTCAACCATCCGAAACGCGATCGCGAACGTCGGTGTCCTAAACTCTCAAAACGCATTTTTGATGCTGTCCTAGAACTCTCAAAGCATTTTTTGCTTGCGTTCACCAACGATAGATCGAAGGTCTGATCCGCGATGGGACGGTCGACAAAGATTTTTAATATTACATTTTCTTCAAATTTTCATACATTTTTGCCTTCCGAGCGATGTGTCGAATTTCACTCGTTCGCCAACGGCTGGTTGAACGGTTAAAAGTGCGATCCGAGCGGTCAAAAAACAATTGAGAGTTCTGGGACATCATGTAAAAACAACTTTTTTACACTCTGTACACAATTTAACACTGAATCCCTATGGGCGTACACGTACATGTACGTGTACAGTTTTTTGAAAAAGTGTCCTTAAACTCTCACTTTACACTTACTCATGAGCAATATCACACGATCTGCATTTTGCAAGCATCGTACAGTTTGTCTAATAATGTTCGCTTACTCCTTTTTGAGCTCCAAGAAATACAAGTGAGAATTGGAGTCCCCAGGAAGACTGATGCTTTCGTCTGAAGATAACTGAAAAAATCCAACCCCGACATCACATCATATGGACGGGTATACTAATACTTTGATGGGTTCTTAATGCTTGTTGTCCATTTCTGGGTTCACTAGTGCTCAAGATATGTAAAACAAAAAACACCCCGACCATTTTAGCTATAATCTATAGCTCAGAAAGGCAGGGAAAATAGTCTTACAATTCTGTAGCAACATTATTTTGCCACCAAATGTGCATCACTGGCCGGAAATGTTAGTGATAGAGCACGCAGTATGCAGTATTGTGTATTTCGGGAAGTACATACCAGCCATCGGCATATCGCGTTCGGTTTGCTCACTGTCCTCTTACAAATGGTCATTTATTTTCGTTTATTTGTAGAGAAGAGAGTAATTTGACAAAGTCTATGCATTTATATATATCGTACCTTAGTGCTGATTGTGTTTTATCGAATTTGCATCGACCAACTTGCACTAATTGCCCAATATATGTCGAAATGATGAATCAACAAAGCGTTTAATCTGAGCTCGGCAAGCACCAGTCCAGCTAACAGCAACCATCAGTATACAGCATCCTTTTTCTTAAATCTCAGACTTCTCCAAAATACAAAAACACACACTGACATCATTTTTAGTGAAAGTTAGTATGACTATTTCCGCGAAATTCATGTTGTTTAAAGCGAATATGACGATGGAGTTGGCTATCACGAAATATTTGGGGGCGGGGGGGGGGGGGGGGGGTAAGGAATTGGTGTCTTTTCCTGGTGCACTCTAAATTTCTATTGAATATAGCACATATTATTTCAGATTCTAGTGGTGTTTTTTTTTCTTATAAGTTGGTACAGGTAACTTATTGGTACATTCAGCACAAAAATGTGACAAAAATGTTATTGGACAGGGTGGATTCAAAATTGGAATTTCTCCGCTTGAGCTCATCGCATGTCAAGTGTACGATGCCACCCAGTGAGGATGCTTCGTACCAAATGACAGTTTTCTTTTCTGTGTGGTTTGGGAAAAGAGGACGTGTGAAAAAAATATCGATTTTTAGCTTTTGGGTTTCCCACGGGCATGTAGAATTTTTGTATCAATCAGGAACTTATGACCTAACAATAAATACTACATACCAAATTTGGTTCAAATTGGCCCATTGGTTCTGAAAACTGAAATTTCGGGTGGGGCCAAAAAACTTGACCTTCTGAGAACAACTGCCCATCTAACTTCCCTTGAACAAACTTGAGAGTACGCCTAAAAAAGAAGCTGAATGCCAAATATCAACTTCAGGGGTGTAATTTGCATCTATGGCTAGTTAACACTACAGAGGAATGAACTCGTGTAATTATTCATATCTCCGTTGTCCATGTCAGATGATTATCCCCGCATTTTTGAAAAACGCAAGGATGTGACCTCCGTCCGTCTGCCCGTCCATCCCGTCCGTACGTCCAAACTTCATATCACCAAGAGTATGTAATTCGAAACATTTAAACTATGCTGAAGAGTTCAGGTAGCATCTGTAGATGTACAGAAAGATTTCGTTTGATTCGGCTATTCGTGGCGACGATAGCGCCACTTTTGTTGTTATTGTTAGAAAATCAGTTTACAGTGGAAGACTCCAAGGGGTTTTAATTCGAAACGTTGAAAGTGTGTTAATATGTTCCAGTAGGGTCTCTAGATCTGCATAAAGGTTTCGGATTTTTTATTCGGCCCCGTGGGGCACCCGTAGCGCCACTTTTGTCGTTAGAAAATCGGTTTGTGGTGAAAGACTCCTAGGGATTTTAATTCGAAACGTTGAAAGTGTGTTAATGTGTTCCAGTGGGGTCTCTAGATGTTCATAAAGGTTTTTGATTTTTGATTCGGCCCGTGGGGCACCCGTAGCGCCACTTTTGTCGTTAGAGAATCGGTTTCCGGTGGAAGGCTCCTAGGGATTTTAATTCGAAACTTCGAAAGTGTGTTAATATGTTTCAGTAGGGTATCTGGATGTGCATAAAGGTTTTGGATTTTTGATTCGGCCCCATGGGGCCACCTGTAGCCACTTTTGTCGTTGGTGAATCGGTTTGTGGTGACAGGCTCATAAGGGATTTAATTCGAAACGTTGAACGTGTGTTAATATGTTCCAGTAGGGCTCTAGATGTGTGCATAAAGGTTTTGGATTTTTGATTTGGCCCCGTATGGCACCCGTAGCGCACTTTGTCGTTAATTCAAAATGTTGAAAGTGTGTTCATACTTTCTAGTTGGATGTCTATGTGTGCATAAAGGTTCTTGATTTTTAATTTGGACCCAAGTGGTGCCCGTAGCGCCACTTTTGTCGTTATAGAATCGGTTTCCCGGCAAAAGCTCCTGGGTGTTAAAATTTGAAACGTTGAAAGTGTGTTCATATACTCCGGTAGGGTGTCTAGATGTGCATAAAGGTTTCGGAATTTTGATTCGGCCCCGTGTGGCACCCGTAGAGCCACTTTTGTTGATAGAGAATCAGTTTCCATCGAAAGGCTCCTAGGGATTTTAATTTGAAACGCTGAAAGTGTGTTCATATGTTCAGGAGGTAGGGACTCTAGATGTGCATAAAGATTTTGGATTTTTAATTCAGCCCCATGTGGTACCCGTAGCGGCACTTTTTGTCGTTAGAGAATCTGTTTCCGATGAAAGCTCCAGGGGGTTTTAATTCGGAACGCTGAAAGTGTGTTCATCTGTTCAGGTGGGGACTCTAGATGCGCATAAAGGTTTCAGATTTTTGATTCGGCCCTATGTGGCGCCCGGCGCCACTTTTCTCATTAGAGAATCAGTTTCCGGCAAAAGGCGCCTAGGGATTTTAAATCAAAACGCTTAAAGTGTGTTCATATGTTCAGGTAGGGTCTCCAGATATGCATAAAGGTTTTGAATTTTTACCCAGCCCCCGTATGGCTCCAATTGTTCCACTTTTGTCGTTATACAATCGGTTTGTGGCAAAAGGCTCCTAGGGATTTCAATTTGAAATGTTGAAGGTGTGTTCATATGTTCAGGTAGGGTCTCTAGATGGCCATAATGGTTTCAGATTTTTGATTCGGCACCCTTAGCGACACCTTTGTCATTAGAGAATCAGTTTCCTGCGAAAGGCTGTTGGGGGAGGAGGGGGGGAGGTAATTCAAAACATTGAAAGTGTGTTCATATGTTCAGGTAGGGTCTGTAGATGTGCACAAAGGTTTCAAATTTAATATAATACCTTTTCATTTCTGTCTTTATCAAGCATTAACCAATAATCAAGAATGCAACTGCGAGGAAATACTATCGTGTGCTTTGCACACAAATGACACCATCTATTTTGTCTAGTATTGAGCTGCTACCGCAGAAATAAGGCCCAGATTTCCAGTAATGCAAAACTAGGGAGCCCAAATATCAACCTAGGATTTAACTTCAACAAACTTGAATCTGCAACCCCCCCCCCCCCCACCCCTCACCCCCGCCCAAATATCAAATGTCAATAGTTCTGAATGGTGGATCAGAAGACGGAGATTTCAAAGATTATTCGTTATATTACACTACGTTAGTATTTGGGCTCCCACAGGGAATCTGACAACCCCTATCCCACGTAATATACCAAATAAAAGACTCTGAATGGTGGTTCGGGAGAATATTTTAAAGAATATCTCTCTTTTGTACCAAGTTAAAAGTGCGGCTTCCATAGGGAGCCCAAATATTAACCCAGGGACTTTATATGAAGACACTTGAAATTGCCCCCCCCCCCCCCCTCCCTGGTAAGGATTTTATACACCTAATATCAAAGGATTCTGACTTCTGGTTCTGCAGAATTAGGGGTTTTTTTTAAATATTCTCAATACAACACTGAGTTAAACGCAAATATCAACACAGGGACTTGATGTGAACAAATTGAATCTGCTACCTCTAAGGGTGTTGTATACCAAATATCAAAAGATTCTGACTAGTGTATCTGAAGAAGCAGATTTTTAAAGATTATACCTCATATTGGACTAAGTTCAAATTCGTACTCCAATAAGGAGCCCAAATATTAACCCAGGGCTTGACTTTAACAAACTTGAATCCGACTCCTCTAACAACGGTACATGCCATATATCAAAATATTCTGACAGGGGTTCCTGGCACCCATTTGGAGCCCAAAAACCCCAGGAACTTGATTTGAACAAACCTGAATCTGCACCTCACCCCCCCCCCCCCCCCCCATAAGGCTGGTGTGTACTTAAATATTATATCTTTTTTATTTGAACATTTTCCTGCAGTAGGAAACCTTTACTGGTGAAAGACATCTATTATATAAATGTTTGATTCCATGATTCCGTCCATGTCCAGCTAGAAATTGATGTGCAACGCAGCTAGAAATTTTCCTGAAACGGGTCGGCATGTTAGTTGATCATACGAGAAACTTGCAGTTATTTCTTGTGGATGTTTTGTCTCCCCTTATTACAACGAAGTTGTACCCAATTCTCATCGCCTCTATATCCAATGGCAATATCCTAGGCACCCAATTTCGGCACCCCTTTTTTTGAAAAACATATGACCTTCGGCACTCCTTTTTGTCATATGTGCTTATGTGAAAAGGCACAATGTGACACAATGTGCCCTAGGACATAGGCACATGCTTTATGTGCCGATGTGTGCTAAAATGTGCTTATGTGAAAAGGCACAATGTGACACAATGTGCCCTAGCACATAGGCACATACGGGTATTTGAGGATACCTATGGCCCGCTATTGTATTATTCGAGGATACCTACTAGAGAATCTTTTTTTTGTCATATGTGCTTATGTGAAAAGGCACAATGTGACACAATGGGCCCTAGCACAAAGGCACATGCTGGATGTGCCGATATGTGCTTATATGTGCTTATGTGAAAAGGCACAATGTGTCACATTGTGCCTTTTCACATAAGTACATATGACAAAAAGGGGTGCCGAAGGTCATGTTTTTCAAAAAAAGGGGTGCCGAAATTGGGGTGCCTGGGATATTGCCATTGGATATAGAGGCGATGAGAATCGGATACAACTTCCTTGTAATAAGGGGAGATAACTCTGCATACAGATTATGGGAAATCAAGCAATCTGATTGGTTAGTTATAATCTATATAAATGACCTAGATAAATGAAACAACAAGAGTATTTGGAATAGGGTCAGAACTAACAAGAATAGACCAGAATAGCTAAATATAGTAATAATACGCAAAGCTGTACCAACTAATAGGCTATTCTACGCTACTGGAGTATACTCTAGAACAAAGAAACATGGCCAGATAGGCGAAAACTATTGAATATATAGATAGAAGCAGAGTATTCTGAAATAATTCGAAATAGTAAAACTTGTCGGGTTGTTTGTGGTAATTCTACTAATCGAGAAATTACTCTTCTACAAAGGAACATACCCTACGGACATACCCCTGTCTTGTTAGAAGATTTTGGGTCACATAGCAACCACGTGTTACCATATAAACCAAGATGGCGGCCTCCAGAGTAGTACAGCACGTATGAATCAACCCTGATTACCCGGAGCTTTGGTGGTGCAGCTAGAGTTAAATTCCCATAGAACCGGGGCTTTGGTGGTGCAACCTTTTCCTGTGCAAAATGTCGACCCTGTCCAGCTAGATCCGACAAGCAGTGTACGTACTGCATATATAGTATGCTATGGTATGTATAGTGATATAGGTAAACACGGGGCTATGGGTATATATTATGAGTAAGTGGTGGAAAGTTGATGGGAAAGGTGAGACTTTTCTTGAAAGTTTTATTTTCCGCGAAACGGTTGACGTTGCTATTGACGTCGTGACGTCATTATGCTCACGCGACGTCATAGAGAAGTTGACCACTGTTGTTGTCCAGTATACAATCTGACATAACGTCGTTTGGGTTAGTGGATGTCGGACTTCTTGTAGGAGGGGGTGATCTGGTGGTAGTGGTATATATCCATGTAGGTTCCATGTTAGCCTTTGGTTGGCCTACTACTAGTCGAACTTATTATCCTATGACGGGTATAGATAATTAGTACGTAATGCTAGGCCAGGCGATATTATGCTAGGTTGTTTAGAATAGTAGTAAAGGATTAACGGTCTGTTGTTATATTGTCCCCTAAGTTCTATTAACTGCGTTCCGGGATGGTGTGGGGGGGGGGGGTGGAGGGGTAGTGGGGGTAGTGGTGACTTTCGGAGATTGAGCAAAGAGCTTGTTTGGGGACTAGTGGGGTGGGGCGGTGGTGGTGCGGACATTGGACTGGTGTGATTTGGCTCTGGAATTCCCGAAAAGCCTTTAGGCCTCTCACTTTCAAGTTCCGACACCGCGGCTTTATGGCTCCTATTCGGCTCCTATATGGCTCCTATATCTACAGGGTTCCTATTTAGTGCCTAGATTTGATCCAATATTTGTGAAATGGCAGAACAAACACTAAAGAGTTCCAGACTGAGAAACAAACTAGGCTTGTGTATAACAGATAACAGAAGGCTTTTCAACATCCAATACATTTTATTCTGTACAACATAATAATATTACAATATACATTCATTTGATAAAACATGATTTGACTGCGGCTTTCAAATAGACACGACCGATTAATGACGTGTAATACACATTCATGAATTTTTACAGTTGTCACATCAAGAGTGTAGCGACAAAACAGCTAAAAGTCAGAGTACATTGTCTATAAATTCAGTGGTTTGGTCGAGGTTCCATCTTCTTGAACTTTTCTTTTCGGGTAAAAGTACGGTAGTCCATCCTTGATCTGACTATCAGTGTACATGTGATTATTGTTCACCATAAATCCATGGTTAACTCCTGTTCCACTCTGTTGCGTTTTCAACACTTGCAGATATTTGTTCTTCGTCAGATCATTTTGACGTTTATTTTTTCCTTTGGAACTAAACTTGTTACTCGGGCCGAAATAGTAGTAGGTTTTGCTACAGAGACCCACGATTTCATGTCCGCTCCATTCGACTTTGAAAAGGCCAAGTGTTCTTTTATTGGACGCTTTCCGGTTCCTGCAGCACGGCCCCTTATCTAATCATATGTCTCCTCTAATCTTCGTTTGATCAAAGTCTTCTCTGTGCTCATCGCATGATTCTGACGGCAGCCATTGATGATTGGGAGAATGAGGTGTATCCAGAATCTGTATCCATGAGGCAGTACTGAAAATCACGTCTATCCACAAATGTATCAATGAAATCATAGTAAAACTGCAACATCCTCATCTTTCCGTATTGGTACACGAAGAAGCCAACACGAAGTGGCAAGTTCAGCTTGATGTGGTTCTTATTCATCTCCAACTCGTATAGTGTTTCGCTTAAAACTGCAACATCCTCATCTTTCCGTATTGGTACACGAAGAAGCCAACATGAAGTAGCAAGTTCAGCTTAATGTGGTTCTTATTCATCTCCAACTCGTATAGTGTTTCGCTTAAAGGGTTCATTTGTCGGAAGTGCACGTTGTTTATTAAGCGAGAAGCTTCGTCGTCATTACAGTAAATGATATTTCTGTGTTTTTCTTTGTTGGTTACTGTCTTCCCGTACCCTCTATTTCCAAGGAGTTTCATTGTGTCAGCAACTATTGCCTTATCTGGACTCCGATCACCGTCTCTTCTGGCCTGTGATACCTCTTCTCCAAATTTCCTGAAGCACGCTTTTGGTTCGTACTGTATGACTTGGTGAATTTGTGTCACTTCGAAGGCCGTGATGGAGGTACCACTGCAGGAGTGGCGTTGCAAGCAATATCTTTTTCGCATGATAACTCCCGATCAAAGTTCTTCTCGGCTGGCTCATGACGTGTTTTTTCTCGGCAAACTTCTCATGTGATCTCCGATGTCTTCTGTGCTAATGGTGGCATTTCTAAAGATGGGTGTCATTTCTTCAAAGTGGTTTCTGAGGTGGTCTGGAACATGAATGTCACACTCAACTATTCCGAACAGATTGCTCGAAATCACATGCTGCGTTACTTCACTTTCGTCCATTGTCCCTGTTAAAGTGTTGTTGTGTTCAACTTTCTTTAGGTACTGTTTTACAATAGGATCCTTTCTCATTTTCAACCACTGACATTCCTAAATTTTAACAAGTTTGTATCCTTGATCAGCAATGTATTTGGCGTTCTTGATAGTCTCTTGGTGAAGATCGTCCATTTGTTTTTCTCGAACATTGTTGGAAAGAGTTGCTTCTCCATTTCTGTTTGTGTTTAGTCGACAATAATATTATTCTTTGCACCAGCTGTCTACGGGCAGATGTCTCCTTCCAATCTTTTTCTCTTCTCCATTGAACTGATGCCGGATTTCAAGACTGTCTCTTCTGGAGATATAGTTTAACCACTGCTGCGCCATTCTTCCATACTTCCATACTTGTGAGAATACTCCGGTTTGAAGCCATATTCTTTACGTCTTCTAATGTGCATTCCAGTTGGCATTTCTTGCATGAAACACCACAAGTAAAGAGCGTTGGCGTCATAACCAACTACACCCCACACGTTTTAGCTTCCTCCCCATACTGATAAGATCTAATTTTTGTTAGTCCCTTTTCTTGATGACGGTCAAAAATTATCGAAGGACCTCCTACGATGTTGTCTTTTACCAGGTGATGTAAATCTTTGTTCTTCTCGTTGAAAATGGTAAAATGGATGTCATTGTCGATCGTGTTGAACAAATACTTCAATGTCAGTCCGGGTACACTCATTCCATCTTTCATCATATCAATCCCGCGCTCTTTGTAGAAGGCAAATTGTTTCTCTAGTGCTTCTAGGAATAGTTGGACATCACGATTGTTGTACCAGATGAGAAAATCACGAAAGGTGTTCATCTTGTGGTCTTTCCATACTTTCTGACAGTAGATGTATTCTTCTTTAGATATATTTTCCCCTTTGAGCGAACTGTAGAATGTATTGTAGTCCGGCAAGTGGTCTTGTTCCAGTTTCTTCAAATCATCAATCCACTCGTATGGCAGGTAGCCTTTCGTCACTGAACATCCAAATGCTCTGAGAAATTTATCATACGAAAAACCAGGTGCCAGATAATTCACAATGTTGAGGAATTTGAACTGTCCTGTTTTAATGCACAAGAAATTGTTGTTTCTCTTCACAGTGAATCCAATATCCTGTTTCGTTTTCAAGAAAGTAAGTAGCTCGCACTTCACAACATTGAAATCATACTTTCCAGAGCTGAATACCACAACCGGCATTTCTTTCAGATAAGCAACAAACTGGTGGTGTAGCTCCTCCAAGGGATGCGATCTGGAACGTCCTTCTTCATTTAGCAATGGGTTGCTCTCCATTGCTTCTGTAACCTTTGTATTGAGTACATCAATGTAAGGTTGATATTCTGACTTTAACAGCGCATATAGGCCCTTGTTCGAAACCTCTTCTAAGTAATTCATCATACGGCTCACCAGTTCTTGTGCATTTCCTTCTGTAATAAAGCAGATTGGTTCTTTAAATCCCGGCACATTGCTGCATACACTTGCGCTCAATGGAACATGTTGAGCTTTCCAGGTCAGTTTTTCACTTGTTGGGGGTAAATTTGTTGTATCGAAATAGCATTCGGAGTCAAAGGTTGCACGGTACGGATAATATCTATTTTCACCTGGAACTGAAATGCCTTCATCTTCTAAGAGTTCAAAAACTGTTTTTGGAACATGATAAACACCACCGGTATATTCATAAGATATTTCATTTGTACATGTTCTCTCATGCCTGTTGAGTTGAAAGCCAGTCTTCCACAATTTGCCACACTTCCGACAGATAAATGACTTGCAGTAATGATTGATGTCTCTGATGTAACTGAAATGTTCTTCGTGAATGTTGACATACATCGTCTCACTAAAATGCCAGAGTGATCGCCGGACTAGACTAGCATTTGTTTCTCCATCTTCATTGTGTTGTTACTGATAAACGTTGATGTTCAGTTTGAATAAGTTCTCTATTTCAGGTAACTGGCTGAGATTCACACCTTTGAAAGTTTCCGTATCTCCATTTGTATACTGTCGAAACAGGTGTTTTGTTTCAGTGTTCAAGTTGTGACGGGTGGCTCCTCTCGAAAGGGCTAAGCATCTAAATAAACAGAGGTTATCGACATATTTCGTTCCGGTATTCTCGTCTTTCACTAAAGCAATTATGGCTGGATTTTCCATGATGTACGCAGGTAAATCTGTGGCGCCCCCAATAGGATGATCTCTGATTTTATTGATGAAGAATGTTATGTTGGTCACCTTATATTCTACATCAATAAAATATAAGGTGACCAACATGTTATGTTGGTCACCTTATATTTTATTGATGTAGAATGTTATGTTGGTCACCTTATATACACTATGTTACACCCCGTTTATGAAATTGCCCATTTCATGAAATGAACAACCAGTCTGCCCATTTCATGAAATGGGCAAAATTTTTGCTCATTTCATGAAATGGGCAAAAGCATGTATGAAATTTCAAAACTCATACACAGATAATTTCTCTTGTTATTACTACTGACTTTTTCCCTGTGGTGACTACTACAGTTATGTTGTTTATTTTGCAGAAATGTTTGATCTTTTAACTAAGGTGATTGCTGAAAGTATGTGTTTCATGTTTTGCTTGGATATTGTTTTAACTGTTGTTTTAATGCCTCTTTGTACTGTAGAGATTGCTTTAGGACTGTGTTGAAGCCACATCTGACTATTGGTCAGTTATTCTTTTAATGTGATTGATTGTCACATTGCCTATAACTGTATAAAAGCATGCTTTGTTAGTCATTTATTCATAAACTGCTGTCTCTCTAGTGGATACTTCCCAAAATGTTGGAAAGTAGCTACAGGAGTCATGATACCCAAACCCGACAAGGATTTGAGCAACCCAGCTAATTACCGCCCAATCAGCCTACTCAGCTGTATTGAAAAAATTTTCGAACGGATTCTCTAATATTGAGCTTAAGCTTTAAGCGGCCCATACACTATCAATATTATTGACAATAATATTGTCAATAAACGGTACTGACAATATTATTGCCAGTGTGTGGGAGATATTGAAGATTGATCAATATTATTGACGAATATCTGAGATCTCTGAAATATTTTCAATATTTTACGACCGTTATTAATATTGATAGTGTGTGGGTTCCGTCAATAATATTACTCAATATTTCATTAAATCTGAAGTCACCGTAGTGTAAACATGGCAAAGAACACCAAAGAGGATGAACGAAAGTTCATACTAGAGTGCATTGAAGTACACAAAGAGCTGCCATGTCTCTGGAAAATTACCAGTTCTGAATATGCTAACCGCTCTAAGAAGGAAGCAGATTAATCCGGAGTTCCTCCATAAGGGCACCATGACCAAATGCGTGTCTTTCTAAAAACCATCGTTTAGTCCACCATTTCTTTTTATTTTGTTTTTCGTTACTCAGGGCCAGTACCACGCCTAAACCCACAACTGGATCCATGTTTACAGCGCGGTGGCAGACGAAGAAATGACCGAAAATACTGAAGAAACTATTGAGTAGTTTGTGGCCAAAAATATATTGTCAATATTATTTACTCAATATTATTGTCAATAATATTGATAGTGTATGGGCCGCTTTACGATCATAAACTTGAAGCTAGTAATGAGGCAAAGTTTCTGGGATTCAACCTGGATAGCAGTCTCAATCTAAACAATCACATAAACTCAGTCACTGTCAAAGCCACTAAACGCATCAATTTCCTGCAAATGATTAGAGGTAAAAATTGGAGAGCCAATAAAGAAATTCTCCTCAATCTTTACAAATCATATATACGCCCAGTACTAGAGTATGGGGCCATAATAACAAGTGACCTGAATAAAACCAACATTGAAAAACTACAACGGGTCCAAAATCATGCCTTGCGCGTAGCTCTGCGCAAGCCCACTTGGACATGGATAAAACAACTTCACGAGATAGCAAAACTAGACACTATAGCAATGCGCTTAAAAGATCTTCAAAGCAAAACTCTAAATAGACTTCAAGACAGCGAATTAATAATAGAACTCAATGCGCATCGCGTCCTCAATAGGAAAACTAAATAATCTGGGGCGTGTCTATCGAAAGGGTTAAAGATTACATCATTGTGATGGGGTGAGCCAGGCGCTGAAATCAAAAACTGCAGCTGAAGTAGCCCATGAACTGTTACTGATATTTCTGGATATTGGAGCGCCACACATTCTTCAATCGGATAACGGTCGCGAGTTTACTGCCAAGATTATTCATGAGCTGTCATCATTCTGGCCTGATCTGGTGCTTGTTAATGGGCGACCCCGTCACCCACAGAGTCAGGGTTGTGTAGAACGTAGTAATGGTGACATGAAATGTAAACTTATGGCTTGGATGCGAGATAACGACATATAACTGATGATGTTCTTATTTTATAACTGATGATGTTCTTATTTTATAACTGATATGTTTTTTACGTAATAAACATCATGGTTTTAGGCAACTTTAACCTTATTTCTTCATATCTATATGTTATTGCCCAGTTCATGAAATGGGCAACTGCAAAGGCTGCCCATTTCATGAAATGTGCAAGAGTTTTGCCCATTTCATGTAATGGACAGACTGGTTGCTCATTTCATGAACTGGGCAATTTGACTGCCCATTTCATGAAATGAGCAATGTCACAAACGGGGTGTAACATATACACTCCATTTGGATCGGGTCGCTGTTGTCTCGCCCACTCTAATACATCTTCTTGGAAAACATCTCTCATAAACTTTTCAAAATCTTCTAGATTCGAAACAAGGGTGTATCCAAGAATCTGACATTGTTATGGGAAGCGTGGTAGTATCGGAGGACATCAGTTTCATTGTTACGTGAGATGAATCCGTAGCTCAGGTTGATTTTGAACTTCCATTCTTGTTGTTGAAAAATTGTTTCTGTAAATTCACTGGCCATAGCTGTTATGTCGCGGGTTTTGGTGC
Source organism: Pictodentalium vernedei (assembly GCA_031216915.1). Taxonomy (NCBI): domain Eukaryota; kingdom Metazoa; phylum Mollusca; class Scaphopoda; order Dentaliida; family Dentaliidae; genus Pictodentalium; species Pictodentalium vernedei. Next base: position 336,747,801 of record CM062294.1, read on the forward strand.
GAAAATTGTAAGTGTCTTGAAGTTTTCTGTTCGTGATATGGTGGATCCGTATAAAGTTCCAGTTCACTTTGTAGAGAGCTTTCATCTCATCACATTCCTCTTCGTCTAGTTGTTCAGGTGAAAACACTGCAGGATCACACTCCTTGATTGATGTTCTAGATTTCTTCTTCCCACTTGACTGCTCTTGGTCGTCATTCGATTTTCGTTTTTTGGCTGTTTTCTTGTCAGATTGATGAAAAAAATATTTCACCAGACAAGCAACTTGGATCGACATGTGAGAAGTGTACATGTGAAGAAAAAGATATATGGATGCCATAACTGCTACACGAGGTATTCCCGGAATGAAGATCTTAAGCACCACATGATGAAGTGCGAAAAGGACCGACGCAAATTCAGTGAACTGTCTCAAACCAATGTACAATGAAAGCAGTTCATCAATCTGACAAGAAAACAGCCAAAAAACAAAAATCGAATGACGACCAACAGCAGTCAAGTGGGAAGAAGAAATCCAGAACATCAATCAAGGAGTGTGATCTTGCAGTGTTTTCACCTGAACAACTAGACGAAGAGGAATGTGATGAGATGAAAGCTCTCTACAAAGTGAAATGGAACATTATACGGACCCACCATATCACGAACAGAAAACTTCAAGACACTTACAATGTTCGCACCAAGACCGGCGACATAACAGCTATGGCCAGTGAATTTACAGAAACAATTTTTCAACAACAAGAATGGAAGTTCAAAATCAACCTGAGCTACGGATTCATCTTACGTAACAATGAAACTGATGTCCTCCGATACTACCACGCTTCCCAGAACAATGCCAGATTCTTGGATACACCATGTCTTGTTTCGAATCTAGAAGATTTTGAAAAGCTTATGAGAGATGTTTCCCAAGAAGATGTATTAGAGTGGGCGAGAAAACAGCGATCCGATTCCAAATGGAGTGTATATAAAGTGACCAAATAACATTCTACATCAATAAAATCAAAGATCATCCTATTGGAGGTGCCACAGATTTACCTGCGTACATCATGGAAAATCCAGCCATAATTGCTTTAGTGAAAGACGAGAATACCGGAACGAAAATATGTCGATAACCTCTGTTTATTCAGATGCTCATCCTTTTCAAAGGGAGCCACCCGTCACAACATAAACACTGAAACTAAACACCTGTTTCGACAGTATACAAATGAAGATACGGAAACTTTCAAAGGTGTGAATCTCTCAGCCAGTTACCTGAAACAGAGAACTTATTCAAACTGAACATCAACGTTTATCAGTTTTGCAACACAATGAAGATGGAGAAACAAATGCTAGTCTAGTCCGACAATCACTCTGGCGTTTTAGTGAGACGATGTATGTCAACATTCACGAAGAACATTTCAGTTACATTAGAGACATCAATCATTACTGCAAGTCATTTACTTGTCGGAAGAGTGGAAAATTGTGGAAGACTGGCTTTCAACTCAACAGGCGTGAGGGAACATGTACAAATGAAATATCTTATGAATATACCGGTGGTGCTTATCATGTTCCAAAAACAGTTCTTGAACTCTTAGAAGATGAAGGCATTTCAGTTCCAGGTTAAAATAGATATTATCCGTACCGTGCAACCTTTGACTTCGAATGCTATTTCGATACAACAAATTTACAATTTACCCCCAACAAGTGAAAAACTGACATGGAAAGCTCAACATGTTCCATTGAGCGTTAGTTTATGCAGCAATGTGCCGGGATTTAAAGAACCAATCTGCTTTATTACAGAAGGAAATGCACACGAGCTGGTGAGCCGTATGATGAATTACTTGGAAGAGATTTCAAACCGGACCTATGCGCTGTTAAAGTCAGAATATCAACCTTACATTGATGTACTCAATACAAAGATTACAGAAGCAATGGAGAGCGACCCATTGTTAAATGAAGAAGGACGTTCCCGATCACATCCCTTGGAGGAGCTACATCACCAGTTTGGTGCTTATCTGAAAGAAATGCCGGTTGTGGGATTCAGCTCTGGAAAGTATGATTTCAATGTTGTGAAGTGCGAGCTACTTACTTTCTTGAAAACGAAACAGGATATTGGATTCACTGTGAAGAGAAACAACAATTTCTTGTGCCTTAAAACAGGACAGTTCAAATTCCCCGACATTGTGAATTATCTGGCACCTGGTTTTTCGTATGATAAATTTCTCAGAGCATTTGGATGTTCAGTGACGAAAGGTTACCTGACCTACGAGGGGATTGATGATTTGAAGAAACTGGAACAAGACCACTTGCCGGACTATGATACATTCTACAGTTCGCTCAAAGGGGAAAATATATCTAAAGAAGAATACATCTACTGTCAGAAAGTATGGAAAGACCACAAGATGAACACCTTGCGCGATTTTCTCATCTGGGACAACAATCGTTATGTCCAACCATTCCTAGAAGCACTAGAGAAACAATTTGCCTTCTACAAAGAGCGCGGGATTGATATGATGAAAGATGGAATGAGTGTACCTGGACTGACATTGAAGTATTTGTTCAACACGACATTTTACCATTTTCAACGAGAAGAACAAAGATTTACATCACCTGGTATAAGACAACATCGTAGGAGGCCCTTCGATAATTTTTGACCGTCATCAAGAAAAGAGACTAACAAAAATAAGATCTTATCAGTATGGGGAGGAAGCTAAAACGTGTGGGGTGTAGTTGGTTATGACGCCAACGCTCTTTACTTGTGGCGTTTCATGCAAGAAATGCCAACTGGAATGCACGTTAGAAGACGTAAAAAATATGGCTTTAAACCGGAGTATTCTCACAAATATGGCAGAATGGCGTAGCAGTGGTTAAACTATATCTCCAGAAGAGACAGTCTTGAAATCCGGCACCAGTTCAATGGAGAAGAGAAAAAGATTGGAAGGAGACATCTGCCCGTAAACGGCTGGTGCAAAGAAACGCAGACGGTGTACCAATTTCACGGCTGCTTCTGGCACGGCCACAATTGTCGACTAAACACAAACAGAAATGGAGAAGCAATTCTTTTCAACAATGTTCGAGAAAAACAAATGGAAGATCTTCACAGAGAGACTATCAAGAACGCCAAATACATTGCTGATCAAGGATACAAACTTGTTGAAATTTGGGAATGTCAGTGGTTGAAAATGAGAAAGGATCCTATTGTAAAACAGTACCTAAAGAAAGTTGAACACAACAACACTTTAACAGGGACAATGGACGAAAGTGAAGTAACGCAGCATGTGATTTTGGGCAATCTGTTCGGATTAGTTGAGTGTGACATTCATGTTCCAGACCACCTCAGACACCACTTTGAAGAAATGACACCCATCTTTAAGAATACCACTATTAGTACAGAAGACATTGGAGATCACATGAGAAAGTTTGCCGAGAAAAACCACGCCATAAGCCAGCCGAGAAGAATTTTGATCGTGAGTTATCATGCGAAAAAGATATTGCTTGCAACGCCACTCCTGCAATGGTAACTTCATCACGGCCTCGAAATAACACAAACTCACCAAGTCATACAGTACGAACCAAAAGCGTGCTTCAGGAAATTTGGAGAAGAGGTATCACAGGCCAGAAGAGACGGTGATCGGAATCCAGATAAGGCAATAGTTGCTGACACAATGAAACTCCTTGGAAATAGAGGGTACGGGAAGACAGTAACCAACAAAGAAAAACACAGAAATATCATTTACTGTAATGACGACGAAGCTTCTCGCTTAATAAACAACGTGCACTTCCGACAAATGAACCCTTTAAGCGAAACACTATACGAGTTGGAGATGAATAAGAACCACATTAAGCTGAACTTGCCACTTCATATTGGCTTCTTCGTGTACCAATACGCAAAGCTGAGGATGTTGCAGTTTTACTATGATTTCATTGATGCATTTGTGGATAGACGAGATTTTCAGTACTGCCTCATGGATACAGATTCTGGATACATCTCATTCTCCCAATCATCTGTGGAAGAAGTAATAAAACCGGGAAAAAAGAACAGTTTTATAGAGATTATCATCAATGGCTGCCGTCAGAATCATGCGATGAGCACAGAGAAGACTTTGTTCAAACGAAGCTTAGAGGAGATATATGGTCAACTAAGGCGCCGTGCTGCAGGGACCGGAAAGCGTTCGATAAAAGAACACCTGGCCTTTTCAAAGTTGATTGGAGCGGACATGGAATCGCGGGTCTCTGTAGCAAAACCTACTACTGTTTCGGCCCGAGTAACAAGTTTAGTTCCAAAGGAATAAATAAACGTCAAAACGATCTGACGAAGAACAGATATCTGCAAGTGTTGAAAACGCAACAGAGTGGAACAGGAGTTAACCATGGATTTGTGGTGAACAATAATCACATGTACACTTATAGTCAGATCAAGGATGGACTATCGTACTTTCACCCGAAAAGAAAAGTTCAAGAAGATGGAACCTCGACCAAATCACTGAATATATAGACATTAATGTACTCTGACTTTTAGATGTTTTGTCGCTGCACTCTTGATGTGACAACTGTAAAAATTCATGAATGTGTATTACACGTCATTAATCAGTCGTGTCTATTTGAAAGCCGCAATCAAATCATGTTTTGTCAAATGAATGTATATTGTAATATTATTATGTTGTACAGCATAAAATGTATTGGATGTTGAAAAGCCTTCTGTTATCTGTTATACACAAGCCTAGTTTGTTTCTCTGTCTGGAACTCGTTAGTGTTTGTTCTGCCATTTCACACATCTTGGATCAAATCTAGGCACTAAATAGGAACCCTGTAGATATAGGAGCCATATAGGAGCCGAATAAAGTCGCGGTTTCGGAACTTGAAAGTGCGAGGCCTAAAGGCTTTTCGGGTATTCCAGAGACAAATCACACCAGTCCAATATCAGCACCTCCATCGCCCCACCCCCACTAGTCCCCAAACAAGCTCTTTGCTCAATCCCCGAAAGTCCCCACTACCTCCTCCACCCCCCCCCCCACCCCCCGCATTATCTCGAAACGCAGTTAATAGAACTTAGGGGACAATATAACAACAGACCGTTAATCCTTTACTACTATTCTAAACAACCTAGCATAATATCGCCTGGCCTAGCATTACGTACTACCTATCTATACCCGTCATAGGATAATAAGTTCGACTAGTAGTAGGCCAACCAAAGGCTAACATGGAACCTACATGGATACATACCACTACCACCAGATCACCCCCTCCTACAAGAAGTCCGACATCCACTAACCCAAACGACGTTATGTCAGATTGTATACTGGACAACAACAATGGTCAACATCTCTATGACGTCGCGTGAGCATCATGACGTCACGACGTCAATAGCAACGGCAACCGTTTCGCGGAAAAAAAACTTTCAAGAAAAGTTTCACCTTTCCCATCAACTTTCCAACACTTAATATATACCCATAGCCCCGTGTTTACCTATATCACTATACATACCATAGCATACTATATATGCAGTACGTACGCTGCTTGGCGGATCTAGCTGGACAGGGTCGACATTTTGGACAGGAAAAGGTTGCGCCACCAAAGCTCCGGTTCTATGGAAATTTAACACTAGCTGCACCACCAAAGCTCCGGGTAATCAGGGTTGATTCATACGTGCTATACTACTCTCCAGTATACAAAATGGACGACGGAAACGCGTATCACCCTAACAACACGCGCTGCGCATGCGCACTCACACCATGTATCACTATGGGGATGATGTCACAAGATGGCCGCTCACGCGGGTTACCATGGCAACCAAACATGGCGCCACCAGGTCACGTGACATGACGTCACTTATGAGATCCCTCATGAGATCCCCCAATGTGGCACGTTTCATCGCTCTCCTACTACTGATGGGGTTATCAGCACCCGGCAACTGTCTGCACCCAAGTAGTGATGCCGACCGTACCGGACTGTTGAATTTCTTCAAGTGAGAAGCCATCCTACAATTTGTCCTAACAAATTTAATGTCATTTGAAGCGATTATTTATTTATTTATATTATTTATTTATTTATTTATTTTATTTTTTTTTTTATTTATTGGTGTTTAAGATCATATATTTCTGCACGATGGCTAAATCGTGGCCGCAACATGTATATAAAGGCAAGTCCAGTCAATCGTTATACCCATGTTACCCATTTTAGAGGACTTCCACCTGGAAACAATATCGGGGAAAGCAAACATTACAAGATTTCGAATCCATGTCTGTACAAAAAACGGAACACAGAAATGGGGAAAAATAAGATCGTTGTGGAACACAAAGGACTAAAATAAGTTTAATAATAAGATAAATGCTGTTGGACAGAGTGAGGAAATGATATTCAACAACTTATAGTTTTAGCATATTCGGATTTGGTCTGAAGTTGTCGATGAAGTGCTGTTCTTTCGCTACAAGAGTCCTTTTATCAGTACATTCAAAGAATGGGACATTTTTTAAAACCAGGCGTTAGTAGTATAGGATGCAGAGATCTACCCTTTTTACCAGGACCCCGCGGGGTCAGACCTCGACCTCGGGGTCATTGACCCCGGCGGCCAAATCCGTTAGGCCTCCCTGTCCCCTCTCCCCTCCCCCTCCACACTAGGGCTAGGTTATCTTTAGGCGCCCCCTCACCCTACCCACCCTGTATGTACCCTATTGTTTAGGCTATCCTTCCCCAAAGCCCATTTGGGGACCCTGTAAAGGGACCCAGGCTATGTATAACCTATTTAGGCTTTCCCCACATTGTTTTGGTTTTCCCTGTATGTGGGCTCCCCTTCCAAAAACCCAGTCCCTCCCCACCAAAGCCCTGGACTGTTCCTCCCCTTTCCAAAGGCTAGCCCAATGCTGGGGGACTTCCAAATTGAGGCGTCCATTGAGTACTAACAAAAGAGTGCCACCATCCCCTATCCCCTCCCTGCCCCTCCCATAACTTTATTTCTTGGTAAATATCTTTAATGTTGTCAAGGACATGTACACGTAACGGCATACAAAATGCTTTAGATATAAAGACTACCTGGTTTTGATTAGACATGTCATAAAGGAATTATGATAGAGAGAATCTTTGTTTATAACAAGATATGATAGTGTAACGTTGTATAGTTATGCAAATAGATAAGGGACAACTGGTATGTTTGATTATGTCATAGATAAAGGTATTATGATAAAGGTCTCCTTTGTTTATAAGAAGCTTAATATGATAAAGACCATGTACACTGTTTGATTATGTCATAGATAAGATGGTTTCACGTCGCAGGTGTTTGATAACCCAGTAAGGTCGCGGTGATGCCTGATTGGTCAAACAGTTGTCCAATCAGATCATCCCACACGGCGGTATTTTCCATGGAACCAATAGATAAGCGTGTTGTAAAATTATCCCACGCAGGCGTTCTCTGATTGGTCAAACAACTGTCCAATCAGATCGTGCCATGCAGTATTTTCTGCGTGGCGAATAGGTTTGTGATCCGGAGTGTGACAATACAAGGAAAGCAAGATTGGAAGTTTTTTATCATTCTTTCAAAATCATTTGATCGAGAATAGTTTTAACACTTTGAGAAAAAACAAAATGGAATCAGTAGTTAGAATTAGTTGTCAAGTTTGTGAGAAGACCTTCTCTGGTCGTTGCAGTAGGAAATGAGTGTGCTCTGTATGTGATAAAAAGACTCTCTTTTTAAGAAATTGGGTGGCCCTGAAAAGGGCCGTTTGTTTGGCTTTCTACAGATTTTCTCCAAGGATAGTTGATAAGCTAGCTAGAACAGGTCTCAGTAACTTTCCCAAGAAACCGCCTTCCTGTATGATTCGTCTTGCTTTCCCAGCAGGTAATTTTTTGGCTATTTTCCTGATTTCATACCTGTGTGGAATGAGGTATGTTAGTGCTCTCATTGTCATTGGTACATTGAATTTCAAAACGTTCTTTGCACATTCACATATGCATTCAATCAGGTCATCGTCGGCTGTCTTTACCACATTTTTGGTTTGCTGTTGATTAGCATAGGCTAGAAATCGTAGTTGATCTGTATATCTTCTCAACCCGTCTAGTGCTTTGTTTTGGAGCTCATAATTTATCTCAGCCTTATTGAGACAGTCCATGTCTTTCGTGGTTGGATTCTTCTGGTAGGAGGGTTCAACTGGTGCTACATTTCCTCTTAGTGGCCACATTGCTTGGTGCTTTTCATTTCGTGGCATTGGTACCTGTGACCTTCTGCTCGTTTCAGTATTCTGCTGTTGGTCAATCTGAGGCAGGTCCATTGACGTCGACAGGTTAGTAGTATAAGGGAGTTGGTTATAGGTTGATCCGACTGTAAATTCAGGTGCATTTGCATTATCTTTCCTTATAGGATGGCTGTTGTATTCATCCTTGTGTAATGCTCGTCTGTGCCGATAATAAGGAGTTTTATGTGCGTAAGATTTTGGGCACAATTCACAGATATAGCGTGAATTCATCTTATTCAGTAGCGAGCTAAAAGATTTGTGGCGAGTAGACAATGATCTTCCATTTAAATACTAGAATAGGATGGGTGCTACCCCAACCTGTCAATCGCTGATTGGTCAATTATATACCAGGATAGCATGGGTTCTACCCACCCTACCAATTGATGGTTGTTATGGCCACAGTGCATTGTGGGAAATTACTGTGATGCGACTCTGGGGTAAAATAAATCTATTGGTTCCATGGAACATACCGCCGTGTGGGCTGATCTGATTGGACAACTGTTTGACCAATCAGGCATCGCCGCGATCTTACTGGGTTATCAAACACCTGCGACGTGACACCATCTTATCTATGACATAATCAAACAGTGCACATGGTCTTTATCATATTAAGCTTCTTATAAACAAAGGAGCCCTTTATCATAATACCTTTATCTTTGACATAATCAAACATATCAGATGTCCCTTATCCATTTGCATAACTATACAACGTGACACTATCATATCTTGTTATAAACAAAGATTCTCTCTATCTTAATCACCTTTATGACATGTCTAAACAAAACCAGGTAGTCTTTATATCTAAAGCATTTTGTATGCCGTTACGTGTACATGTCCTTGACAACATTAAAGATATTTACCAAGAAATAAAGTTGTGGGAGGGGCAGGGAGGGGATAGGGGATGGTGGCACTCTTTTGTTAGTACTCAATGGACGCCTCAATCTGGAAGTCCCCCAGCTTTGGGCTAGCCTTTGGAAAGGGGAGGAATAGTCCAGGGCTTTGGTGGGGAGAAACTGGGCGTTTGGAAGGGGATCCCACATACAGGGAAAACCAAAACAATGTGGGGAAAGCCTAAATAGGTTACACATAGCCTGGGTCCTTTTAGAGGGTCTCCAAATGGGCTTTGCGGAAGGATAGCCTAAACAATAGGGTACATACAGGGTGGGTAGGGTGAAGGGGCGCCTAAACATAACCTAGGACTAGTGTGGAGGGGGAGAGGGGACGGGAAGGCATAACGGATTTGGGCAGCGGGGTCAACTGGCGTTATTCCTTTGCTGCAACTAGCTGCGAGAGAAATTCGCTATCTCGTGAAGAGATATCTCACAATTTTCTCCTTGTTGCGATATTTGTTAATCATTTCACTTTTCCCGAGGAAGTGAGCTTTTCCGAGGTAGTTTTGTTGTGGGATGAGCATTCTATTACGTCTGGAATGAGTTGCAGCTTGCAATTTCAGCGCCCGTCCAGTCCATCCAAGAAGTGTCCAGGAGCTTGGTGGCATGCTGGTCCAAGAATGAAACAACATCCCACAAAGGACCACCAGGAACCTAATTGGGAGCATGAGAAGTCGTTGTCAAGCTGTAATTAACAGTAATGGGTCGCATACTCGATACTGAACCCATACCAGTTCGCTCCGTCAACTTTTTTTTGGCAAATTGAAAAATTTCCTCTTTTACCAATAATATCCATTTTCCATGGTTATCGTATTCAAAAGCTAAAACATAATGTCAAACACAAATAAACTCTTAATTTCTGAACTTAAATCATTAAAGATATAATTAAATAAAAACTATATACACTTTTCATAACAATATTTCAAACCAAAACGAAAAACAGGTAGTTGGATATACTTGGTGCTTAGCAAACTTTGAGTAGTATAGTTAATTATTTTAACTCCTAAAATGGAGAGGACCCGATTTTCCGGAAAAATAATTGCCACAACACTTAAATACATGGAACTGCTGTGGCCTTTACGGTGTTGCAGTTTTGGCAGTTACCAAAAATTATATACCATGTTTACCTATTTTGCTATATATAAAAAGCCTATGACATAAATTTTCGCTTTACACACCAACCGTGGTGAACACGCAGTGGGATTTCAGTAGTTAAAATTTACACCTACGGTGGAACTACGTCCAAGTTCACCTTTGGTGACCCCGCCTTGAATGCAAACTTGTCTAAATTTATCACTCGTCGCATCGCGAAGAGTGAAATGAAATCGGCAATTATTTATTACGTCTTTAAATAAGTTTACCTCATAAGATACCAAAAACTAACAAACATACGTTGTCTCCTGATAATAAAGCATCCATAACTCGAAATAGTATGCTGTTATGTTATTAAAATGAAAAAGGCCCCTGATTTGTTCGTTTTTTTTTTTTATTTCGTTTCTGCGATAAAAATGACAGCGGAAGTACCGCCCACCGGTGCTCATGCAAACAAAAACAGATTCGCACGTGTGAATATTGAATTATTTAACATTTAAGCTCTTATTAATCATGGTATAAATAAAACATACCCAAAGTAGCTTGGTGTACCAAATGTTCACCACGAGTGGTGAAGTGGTGTTAACAACGCGGCAAAGAGCATTTGGTACACCAAGCTACTATGGGTATATTCTATATATATACTGCATCTCTCAATACAGATACGACTCTGTTGTTTGTTTCTTTTCGTGGTTTAACGACACTTCAATCGTCAAGGTTCTATCGTGTCAGACAGTTTCAGTACCCGGGGAGAACCACCGAACAGCTGTCAGATTTTCAAGCTCATTTACTCGGCAATACAGAGTTAGCAGCGGTTGAAGACAAGTACAACATCGACGTGCAGTACGCCTCAGTACACACTTCCACCGTGTGGGCAATCGGGATTATGTGTGTTGCCTAAGAACATAGCTGAGATCGCGAGAGTCAGGATCGAACCGTCGAACTTTCGTTGTTTTGTTTTTTATCTTTTATTTTTACCTCACCCGAGCGAAGCTCAAGGGGAGCTTTACTAATCACTTTCCGTCCGTCCGGCGTAACTTTTACATTATCGACTTCTCCTCACAAATTCCCGGATCAAATTCAACCAAATTTAGTGTGCATATTCCTCATCATATGTCAATTCAAGTTTGTTAAAATAAAGTTTCCATGCACACAGGGGGCACCACAAGGGGCATAACACTGATAGCACCCATATTTTTTTTCAAAAATTCAAAACAATCTTCAGTCAGAATCTTTTCATATTTGTTATACAACATCTCTAGGGGATCAGATTCAAGTTTGTTCAAATCTGGTCGCTGGATTAATACTTTGACTCCCTATGGGAGCCCAAATTTTAACTTTGTGCGATACGTGGAATATTCTTTAAAAATCTTCTTCAGATCCACGAGTCAGAATCCTCTCATATTTGGTATACAACATCTCGGGGTGGGGTGGGGGGTATTTGGGGGGTGAGAGGGGGAGGATTCAAGATTGTTCAAATCGGGTCCCTGAGTTAATATTTGGGCTCTCTATGGAGCCTGAATTTTAACTTAGTGTAATATAGGGAAATTTCTTTAAAAAACTTCTTCTTCAGATCCACAAGACAGAATCCTTTAATATTCGATTTACATCATCTCTAGGGGGTCAGATTTAAGTTTGTTCAAATCGAGCACACGCGTCAATATTTGGGCTCTCTATTGGAACCCAAATTTTAGCTTTGCGTAATATGTGGAATATTCTTAATCTTCTTCTTCAAATCCGCCAGTCAGAATTCTCTCAAATTTGGTATACAACATCTCTAAGGGCGTCAGATTCAAGTTTGTTCAAATCGGGTCCCTGCGTTAATATTTGGGCTCTCTATGGAGCCTGAGTTTTAACTTAGTGCAATATAGGGAAATTTCTTTAAAAATCTTCTTCGTCAGATCCACCAGTCAGAATCCTTTAATATTTGGTATACATTATCTCTAGGGGGTCAGATTCAAGTTTGTTCAAATCGAGCTTCTGGAGTTTCTGGGTTAATATTTGGGCTCTCTATTGGAGCCCAAATTTTAACTTAATATATTATGAGGAATATTCTTTCAAAATCTTCTTCTTCGGATCCACCAGTCAGAATCCTTCATATTTTGGATACAACATCGCTGGGGGGGGGGGGGGGGGGGGGGGAGCAGATTCAAGTTTGTTCAAAATGGATCCCTGGATTAATATTTGGGCTCTCTATTGGAGCCCAAAGTTTAACTTAGTGCATTGTGAGGAATATTCTTTAAAAATCTTCCTCTTCAGATGCACCAGTCAGAATCCGTTCATATCTGGAATACAACATCTCCGGGGGGGGGGGGGGGGGGCAGTTTCAAGTTTGTTCAAATCGGAACCCTGGATTGTCTAATATATATTCACTGTAGCAGAGATACAGACTAAATGTTATGTACAATAATGAATTACTAATATATAGAGGATATCTACGTTGTTTTGTTTTAGTGAATATCAGGAATTATCTCACGAGTGTGGACCTGAAAACTTTATTTTTCAGGAGCGCTTATATTCCATAAAATGCGTAGATTTTTTTTTTATTATATGCTACGTGAATTTTTACTGCGCAATATTCAGCCCAATTCGACTGCAAACAGTTTCAAGACAATAGCAAATATCTGCTGATCGTTCAAGGCGGCGTTCAAGGCGACGTCATGTGCCGAAGCGTGACGTCATTTAGGAAACAACTGAGGGGTATTTCTCGATTTCCATCGAGTCGATGGATATCGAGAAATATCTTTTAGATAATTTGCGATAATTTACAGGCTAGCATAAAATAAAATTAACTAAATCGAATTTAATCTAATTTAAATCTATGTTAAAAAAAAGTTGTAAAGGGTTAGTAAAGTTGCTTGCCTCTTACTTTCGGTATTTTTTTTTTAATTCTTAGTTAAAGGGACCTCTTGAAGTTCAGTGCTTTTTCCAGAATGTCACCGCTCTCCCAGATGACCTTACCTCTTTAAAAAAATAATCACTGTAACTGTATAAAAAGTGTATAAAACTACTATTGCTTTTTCAATAAACCACCTGCTGAGAGTCCGCGAGACTTGTACGTTTTTGCTCGACGCGCGATTATAAATACCAAACCCAACCCGTGGCTCTGTAGCACAAAATGGTGGACCACTGGGTTCCCCCAGATGCAATTTCACTGGTGTATATTGGCTGTTTTTGTGCACGACCTCTGCTTGTCTTCAGAAAGTTAATGGGAATTGGCTTTAGAAGATTAACAAACGAGCGATGCACATGCTTCTATCAACATGACTATTTTCTGTAAACTCAACTGCTCGAAGGGAAGCAACTCCAAGAAAAAATACAAAATTGTTACTAGATTTGGAGTTATCTCCCTTAATCAACCCATGTCCTCTGTTGTTCACAAATTTCATCTCAATCATAATTTTCTTATGGTCACCATTTTTCATTAAACTGCGTCATCGTATGATGATCTTAACATCTAGTTTTACAAAAGTTTACAGTCTAAATAAATTTCATTGCCAGAGACCTCGCATGCGACGAAATGGCCTCACATATGCATGATAATATTGTACTCCATGTATTTAATTGTCCCAAATCCCCCGATATTTGGGGACAAAATCATGGTGTACTTTGATATAGGTTTATGAAGGGCTCGTAGAATCATCCAGTCCAGTTTGGGTCTTCCTCTGTACCCTCAACGACTTCTGATGGCCCCTCATCCAAAGGGAGAGGGTGGAGTAAGGACATGGGCCTGGCTCGGGGGGGGGGGGGGGGGGTGGTGAAACGTTTGAAGAAATTTTTGTTTAGGAAACTCTCAAATATTTGGGGGCCCTTGGAGTCCGAGTAAGTTTTAGAGGATATCGGAGCACTGTTTTTTTATTTGGCATACTTATGTAATGCCATAAAATCTAGTGAAATGAGGTATCGCCATATCTGTAAAAACGCGTATTTTCAAAATATTCTTCCAAAACCTTCAAAATTTCACCATTTTTCAACATAGCTCAAAACAAGCTGTACGATTTCAACCCGATTTGGTAAACTTATTTATTGTCACAATATCTAGAGAAACGATGTATCGTCATATTCGAAACAACGCTTATTTTCAAAATTTTCTGCCAAAACCATCAAAATTTCTCTATTTTTCAAAAGTCTCGGAATTGTTTACAGTTATCTGGCTCTAAGTTTCAAAACATTTAGAGCATAATATGATACACCAAAATCACCACACAAATATTTCAAAATTAACCCCTGTGGGCCAAAGATGAAATGAATATAGTAGTTTTTTTGGGGGGGGGGGGGAGCAGATTCAAGTTTGTTCAAAATGGATCCCTGGATTAATATTTGGGCTCTCTATTGGAGCCCAAAGTTTAACTTAGTGCATTGTGAGGAATATTCTTTAAAAATCTTCCTCTTCAGATGCACCAGTCAGAATCCGTTCATATCTGGAATACAACATCTCCAGGGGGGGGGGGGGGGGCAGTTTCAAGTTTGTTCAAATCGGAACCCTGGATTGTCTAATATATATTCACTGTAGCAGAGATACAGACTAAATGTTATGTACAATAATGAATTACTAATATATAGAGGATATCTACGTTGTTTTGTTTTAGTGAATATCAGGAATTATCTCACTAATGTGGACCTGAAAACTTTATTTTTCAGGAGCGCTTATATTCCATAAAATGCGTAGATTTTTTTTTTATTATATGCTACGTGAATTTTTACTGCGCAATATTCAGCCCAATTCGACTGCAAACAGTTTCAAGACAATAGCAAATATCTGCTGATCGTTCAAGGCGGCGTTCAAGGCGACGTCATGTGCCGAAGCGTGACGTCATTTAGGAAACAACTGAGGGGTATTTCTCGATTTCCATCGAGTCGATGGATATCGAGAAATATCTTTTAGATAATTTGCGATAATTTACAGGTTAGCATAAAATAAAATTAACTAAATCCAATTTAATCTAATTTAAATCTATGTTAAAAAAAGTTGTAAAGGGTTAGTAAAGTTGCTTGCCTCTTACTTTCGGTATTTTTTTTAATTCTTAGTTAAAGGGACCTCTTAAAGTTCAGTGCTTTTTCCAGAATGTCACCGCTCTCCCAGATGACCTTACCTCTTTAAAAAAATAATCACTGTAACTGTATAAAAAGTGTATAAAACTACTATTGCTTTTTCAATAAACCACCTGCTGAGAGTCCGCGAGACTTGTACGTTTTTGCTCGACGCGCGATTATAAATACCAAACCCAACCCGTGGCTCTGTAGCACAAAATGGTGGACCACTGGGTTCCCCCAGATGCAATTTCACTGGTGTATATTGGCTGGTTTTGTGCACGACCTTTGCTTGTCTTCAGAAAGTTAATGGGAATTGGCTTTAGAAGATTAACAAACGAGCGATGCACATGCTTCTATCAACATGACTCTATTTTCTGTAAACTCAACTGCTCGAAGGGAAGCAACTCCAAGAAAAAATACAAAATTGTTACTAGATTTGGAGTTATCTCCCTTAATCAACCCATGTCCTCTGTTGTTCACAAATTTCATCTCAATCATAATTTTCTTATGGTCAACACGTGGGCACAATTGGGTGTTTCGCCATTTTTCATTAAACTGCGTCATCGTATGATGATCTTAACATCTAGTTTTACAAAAGTTTACAGTCTAAATAAATTTCATTGCCAGAGACCTCGCATGCGACGAAATGGCCTCACATATGCATGATAATATTGTACTCCATGTATTTAATTGTCCCAAATCCCCCGATATTTGGGGACAAAATCATGGTGTACTTTGATATAGGTTTATGAAGGGCTCGTAGAATCATCCAGTCCAGTTTGGGTCTTCCTCTGTACCCTCAACGACTTCTGATGGCCCCTCATCCAAAGGGAGAGGGTGGAGTAAGGACATGGGCCTGGCTCGGGGGGGGGGGGGGGGGGGGGGGCGGGTGGTGAAACGTTTGAAGAAATTTTTGTTTAGGAAACTCTCAAATATTTGGGGGCCCTTGGAGTCCGAGTAAGTTTTAGAGGATATCGGAGCACTGTTTTTTTATTTGGCATACTTATGTAATGCCATAAAATCTAGTGAAATGAGGTATCGCCATATCTGTAAAAACGCGTATTTTCAAAATATTCTTCCAAAACCTTCAAAATTTCACCATTTTTCAACATAGCTCAAAACAAGCTGTACGATTTCAACCCGATTTGGTAAACTTATTTATTGTCACAATATCTAGAGAAACGATGTATCGTCATATTCGAAACAACGCTTATTTTCAAAATTTTCTGCCAAAACCATCAAAATTTCTCTATTTTTCAAAAGTCTCGGAATTGTTTACAGTTATCTGGCTCTAAGTTTCAAAACATTTAGAGCATAATATGATACACCAAAATCACCACACAAATATTTCAAAATTAACCCCTGTGGGCCAAAGATGAAATGAATATAGTAGTTTTGTCTTCAAAATTGACCAACTTCAAGGGCAAATTTCTCTATTTGCAAGGTTGTTGTAACAATTATTTTGGTATGGACAGATGCAATAATGATTGCAGAAGAACGTTACTGTTTACTTTCTCATCTTAGATTTTATCCCCAAGCACAATGAGGGCGAGAATAAGAGCGCTGTTTGAAAATGCCCAAATTAGCCAAATGTGGTTGCTTTTTTCTATCATTTTGGAAAGGATCAATTTCAAACACCATGCATGGCCGTATTCAAAATTGACTACCGAGCATATTTGCTGTTGTAAGTTTGGTTATAAAATTTAACCCTATGTCCATTCAGGTTGCATAAAAGTAGGTACCGTCCAAATAAACTCCCATTTTTCAGAATTTGGTAAGTTTAAGAGACAATTTACTCCATTTCTAATTGATTGAACTTTGAATGTTTTCTATGGCTGCATGCAGCTGTCAATGTATGAAATATTTTGTTTCATATGTTATTATTAAAAGTTTAACTCTGGCAGACCTGAGACTTCCCATTAGGGTACTGTTGGGAAAATTGTTATTTTCGCCAACTTTCACATGCGATTTCTCAGCACCGGAGCCATATTTTCTCAAAACGTTTCCCATGAAATGATAGGTCATTCACCCAAGAACTATTTCGCTGTTATATGTTTTATTCAAAGTTTTAACCCTCACCCATTTGTCAGGCCTTGAATTGGAGTACCCTCAACTTGTACATGTTCATTCAAATACCAAGATCCAAGATTCCCCCATGTCTCTTATCGGACACTCAGTCTGTTTTTGATGCCCACACATTTAAAGCATAATATGACACACCGAAATCACCGCACAAATATTTCAAAATTAACCCCTATTGGCCAAAAATGAAATGAATACTGCATTTTTTCTTCAGAATTCACTAACTTTGAGGGTACATTTGTCTAATTCCAGGGCTGTTGTAACAATTATTTCGGGATGGATAGATGCAACAGTGATTGCAGAAGAAAGTTACTCTTTACTTTTTAACCTCAGATTTAACCCTCAAGCACAGTGAGGGTGATAATAAGAGTACCGTTTGAAAATGCTCAAATTAACCAACTTTGGTTGCTTTTTTCTATCATTTTGGAAGGGAGCGCGGTGGCTCAGTGGTAGACTGTTGGACTTCTATGCTAGAGGTCCCGAGTTCGATCCCCGTCCGGAACGACCCGCGTTGTGTCCTTGGACAAGGCACTTTATCCCGGTTGCCTATATGGGGGCACGATGACGCCGTGTACTAATGTGAACTGCAAATCGATGGTGCACATGTCTTCAACCGCTGTAAGCCTGCTTGAACGGAGCTTGAACAGAGTTAGATTGTTGAGGAGCTGACAGTTGCTCGTCGATGCTCGGTGGTTCTCTCGGAGTACTTCCTCCACCCGTAAAACTGTCACGGCCACGATTAGCCATTGTGCATAAGTATGTGACTTTAAACACCAATAAATAAATAAATACATAATCATTTTGAAAAGGGTTAATTTTGAACACTTTGCTTTGCTATATGTAGAGATGCTTAATGAACAAATCCACTGTTGTATGTTATGCTCTGTGGCTTAACCCAATCTATGCTTTGGGCACTTAAAGAATAGTACTGTCCGAAAAATATTGATTTTTAATTGATTTCAAGGTTGTTGTAGCAATTATTTTGGTATGGATAGATACAACAATGATTGCAGAAGAAAGTTACTGTTTATTTTTTAATCTCAGATTTAACCCTCAATCACAATGAGGGTGAAAATAAGAGTATCATTTGAAAATGCCCCAAATAGCCAACTTTGGATGGTTTTTTTTCTATCATTTTGGAAAGGGTTAATTTCAAATACTTTGCTTTGATAGGCCTATATGCTGTCTGCCTTCTCACATTAAAAAGTTTGGAAAGCCCATAATTTGTCTAACAGATTACAATTCACTAGTTCTTTTGTGTTTTTTTAAAACTCCATTCATTCCCTTTAGTAACAAACAAAATACGTCCGGTATTTAAAGTAATTGCTTGCAGGGCCATACTATTACGTCGAATATTAACGTAAAACAGGAAACATTTTGGTGTAAGATTATTACTTAGATACATGCCTTCAAAAAGGTTTAGTGTAATGGATTTGGCGAGTTTTCAACCCGAAAATCAAACTTTTCTCACCATGATCGCCCCCCCCCCCCCTACCCCAATACTCTTTATCCGCCTAGGGCCGCCCCTAAATACAGACTCCTGGTACTATTATCCCTTACTACTGCTCACACTATTCGTTCCCACGCGCAAAATTCTCGGGTTTTTTTTAAATATCAAACTGTTCCTTTATTTTCAGAATGAAATGCATCTTCTACACAACAGTCGTTATATGTGCCGTAATCATAGTAGGGTTTATGTTGAGTGATTTCAGCCATCCACTGCGACTTTTTCCTTTCAAGAATATAACCATGTCAATAACGGACATGGCGAGAACATCTTCCAGGGAAGTCAGCAATATAAGAAATCATCATGACGGGAACATTCCTGTCTGTAAAGAGAAGCGCCATCTAGCGTTCGTAAAAGTACACAAAGCGGGGAGTTCGACCATAACGAATATAATTCAGAGATTCGGACTGAGCCGACAAGCCACCTTCGTCCTCCCAAGGGGCTCAGTTTACATTGGCAGGACCCATTCAATAATATCCCAAGGTATAATGAAACGACCCGCTGGCAAACATTATGAGATTATATGTAATCATGTGATTTACAGTAGGTCTGCCTTCCATAACTTCATGCCGAGAGATGCTATTTATATTGGTATTCTGAGAGAGCCTTTCCATCAGGCCGTGTCCGCATTCTTTTATTACAGAGATGTTTGGAGAACAACTTATTTGATGAAATTACAAGGACAAAATGCACTTTCGCGTTTTCTTCAATGTCAAGAACAATGGGAACCAGAAAAAAATACTCAATCATATACAAACAACCGAATGGCCACCGATCTGGGTTTACCTCAAGAACAGCTAAGAAACATAACGTTTATTGATGATTATATTCGACAACTCGACGATGATTTTGATTTAATAATGATATTAGAAAGGTTTGACGAATGTGTAATATTGCTAAAACGAATTTTGTGTTGGAAAATGAAAGATGTATTGTATATTACAAGAAACGAGCATCAACATAAATCCGGTGGGAATTATACAAAGGCCGATCAAATGAAACACAGAGAGTTTGCCATAGCAGATTACAAAATTTATAACTATTTTAAGACAAAAATTGACAGAATTATTTCCAAAGTCAGTCAGGACTTTTTCCAGGAGCTGGGTATTTTTAAAAACCACAATACTCGCCTGAGAAGCTTTTGTTTGAATACAACTGACAATGACAAGGATTTACACACTCTAACGTTTAAACCGACTCTCTGGAACGAAAAATATACTGTCAACAGAACAGAATGTGAACTATTTTTAATGAATGAAGTTCAGTTTACATCTCTCATCAAACAGGTTCAGTATGCGAATTCTAGTCGAAAGTCTTCAAGAATGACCGCGATGTGAAAGCAGAGGCAGCGCCATAAAGTGTTTCTCGCAGGAGGCGGGGAGTAGGGAACAGTTTCCCATGGGGGAGCAAGTTACCGAGTAGCTCTTTTGGATCGCAGTATCACATCCAGTTACCGTGCACATCTGCACGAGTTCGTAAGGCACGAGCAATCATTGGGGTTTTTTTTGGGGAGGGGGGGGAGGGGGGATTGCGGGTGGGTGGGTGGGGTATCTCCTGACACAAAAAAGATGAATTGAGCTTTCAGAGAAAGCGTTCTGGTCGTTTGGGGCGGGGGTGGGGCGGTTAACTCTCCAAGTTTTTAACTTCGGAAATGAAGAGGCGCAAATACGATCACGCAGATTTACCATAAAGATCTATTTGAAGGTTTGAAGCGCAGCAGGAATCCAAGTTAGCTCAGTGGGTTGGCGGAGTTTCTTTCACAGCGATAGAAATTTATTCTCCATTTATAATCTGCAGCATTGCATTCTGGACAACTGGTTAATGCTCCGGCTTTAGAGCTATTTCACTGGTCGTTAAGGCTCCCTCTAGTATGCGGCATGGCGACCTTAGGCCTCTTTGGCAGGAGTGACGCGTCCTCTACTAATGGCGCCTGGATCGTCATGCTGAATATTCCACTCCGCAGTATAAACCAACCATTGGATTAGGCTGTTAAAGTAACGCGATAGCATTTTGCCCATTCTCCCAGGAGTTAACGATAGAGTTACTCAAATGGGTCAACGAGAGTTCAGCTCCATATATAGAGCTGTTTTCCGTTCTGCAAACTCGTGTGCATAATTTGATTAGGTTAACCATTTACTTAGTCGAAAAAGGACAGTAAATGTGCGTGCGTGTGAGGGTTGATGTGGTGGTGGACGGGAAACTGTGGGGTCAATGTCTATGTTTAGGGGCTAAATGCTCAACAGCCAACCCCCCACCCCTCTGCCTGGAATTAAAGTGCAACTTAGTTCAGTGATCTGAACGTAGCGACCATCTCACTGTTCAGATGAGTACTAGACTTCAGTACTCGAGTACGAGTACGAGTACTCTGAAAATGTGTGAGTAAAGTACGAGTACGAGTACTGGAGAAATGTATGAGTACGAGTACTGAGTACTTTGTAAAGTACTCGAGTACGAGTACATAACCTTACGTAATCTTACACTTGTCATACCATATATCTTTTATCGCTATGAAATACTTAGTACGACCAGTATATTGTATGTCAACATTTACGTGGGTATAAAAAAATTAACTTTTCCAAAATATTTCACAATAAAAATATGTGCCCTGAAGGAACGGTACAGGAAAAACGGTACAGGAGAAAAATGGTACAGGAAAAAAAAGTACCGGGAAAAATGGTACAGAGGGTTAGGAAAAAAACGGTACAGGAACAAATGGCACAGGGGGTAGGGAATGGCGCCCGGACAAAATGCCCCTGGAGAGACAAAATGGTCACCCAGAATATATAAAATAGACAAAATCCCCATGACATTTTTTTGTCATCATAATTGTCTTTAGTGATTTAGTTTTTTAGTGATTTCATACTGTATATGCCAGATTACTAGAAAAAATATTAATATATAATCGTTTTGTTACAATTTATTGAAATTATCCAAATGGCACTCTCCAATAAATTATAACAAAACAATTATTTATGAACAGGTTCTTGTTAAACTTGAACCCCCATTTACTGGTAAGTAAATAACAGGCAATGAAATGTTGAAAATGAAGAAAATAAACAATTTTAACTTTCAAAAATACTTCCTATAGGATTTGAAATTTTAGATTGCCCACCACTTTACTTCAGCAGTTGATTGCCAATAAGTTCTTTATATAAAATGTTTTGATTGTGAGTTTGATTAACATCTGATTAATTAAGCTGTTTTATTATGGAAGAGAATCTGTAAATTAATCATTTAATGCTGGCACGTCTAGAAATGAATGGCTCAATAAAACAGTGCAAATAGGCCACCGGGATATGGAAAAAATAAAGTTGATCCCATTTATCCGTGCGCTGCTCATTTTGGAAGAAATTCGAAACTTACAGAAAATAAATGGGTGCAATCTTTGCGCAATTGATGTTCATGTTACATGCGTTGCTTTTTGGGACGATAAAAATACTAATTTGCAATTTGTAACTTCCGTTATCAAAAGAATTCTTGGTGCAATGGGAAATAACTGCACTGCTGTTTATTTACATACCCCTAGAAACCTTTTAAATGAAACTGAAAACTCATTGGTTGCGATTAACCGACACCATTGAACCATTTGGAAAATAAAAATGAATCACACATCATCACGAAAGTTGGTGATAAATTTGTACAGGGAATTCGGTTGATATTCTTCTACATGACAATACTTTCAATTCTCTCAGTTCTGAACTAGGTCTAGAAAACAGTAATCCGTCCAGTTAATTTACACAACTAATGGTATGAATAGATATATACTACTCAAAGTTTGCTAAGCACCAAGTATATCCAACTACCTGTTTTACGTTTTTGTTGAAATATTGTAATGAAAAGTGTATATATTTTTTATTTAATTACATCTTTAATGATTTAAGTACAGAAATTAAGATTTTATTTGTGTTTGACATTTTTTTTAGCTATTGAATACGATAACCATGGAAAATGGATATTATTGGTAAAAGAGGAAATTTTCAATTTGCCAAAATGTTGACGGAGCGAACTGGTATGGGTTCAATATCGAGTATGAGACCCATTACTGTTAATTACAGCTTGACAACGCCTTCTCATGCTCCCAATCAGGTTCCTGATGGTCCTTTTTGGGATGTTGTTCCGTTCTTGGACCAGCATGGCACTAAGCTCCTGGACACTTCTTGGCTGGACTGGACGGGCTGAAATTGCAAGCTGCAACTCATTCCAGACATGTTCGATTGGATTGAGCTCAGGGGATCTTGATGGCCAGTCCAAACGCTCAATCCCCCCTCCCCCGCCCCCTCTGTCGATACTCCCCGACAGCATGGGCAACATGAGGACGGGCATTATCGTCCATCAGAATGAATCTATCACCCACTGCACCTGCATACAATCTGACGTGGACATCCAGGATCTCATCAATATACAGCTGTGCAGTCAATGTACCACATTCAAGGACACAGAACTCTGTTCGTCCATCCCTGTTGATGCTGCCCCAGACCATGATTGACCCTCCACCATAGCGGTCATGCTCAGCAATGTTGGCTTCATGGAATCGCTCTCCTGGTCTTCTCCATACCCCCAGAACGCCTATCCGTGTGGTCTAAGCAGTACCCTGACTCATCTGTAAAAAGGACAGGTCGCCAGTCTTCTCTGGTCCATCCAACGTGGTCCACGACCCATTCATATCGTGCGTGGTGGTGGTTCTGGGACAGCGGAATGCGAATACATGGTCTTCTCGATCGGAGACCACATTCGTGCAACCTTGCCCGGATAGTCTGCGTCGAAACATTTACCCCGGATGCATTCTGAAGGTCACTGCGAAGCTGGGTTGCTGTGGCAAAGCGGTTCCTACGGGCCTGAATGATCAAAAACCGGTCTTCAGCTGCAGATGTTGCCCTGTCTCTTCCACCACCATACCGTCTTACTGGTATGCCATACTGCTGAGATCTTTCCCAGGCTCTGGTGATCACCGTATGGTGC